>PVJX010022857.1:0-28448 GCA_004027295.1 Dolichotis patagonum
CTAGCATTCTGGTAGAACTGCTCACACAGAGGGTTCTCAATCACCTGCACGTTCACCTGCTGCAGGCGGAAGGGTGGTGGCAGCGAACCTGGGGGTGGGTGAGAGCAGGAGGTGGCAGAATTGCTGGTGGCACAGGCTCCCACCCAACCCATCAGGCACATGACTATTCCTGGGAGGCACCACAGGCTGGTTGATGGTCTGCTGCACCCTATGCAAGTCATTGCAGCCCTCTTATTCAGCTTCCCCTCCTGAAAGACAGTGTCTTTCAGGCCAAAATGCACAGGCCTGTGTTCCTCTAGATCCTGAGCTTCTGCCTATGCAGATCTTCACCTGCAGTTGAAAGACGGAGGAAAAGGGATCTATGCGTGCTGCTGTTTCTAAAATGCCTCTTTTTTGTGCAAATGAAAGGAACTGTGTCTGCCCTCAGTCCTAAATCCATGTTCCAGTCTTTCCCAGGCCTCAGCTGCTGAGGCTCCTGATGGAACATATGAGCAGTGTAACCAACACTTACCATCAAAGCTCACAGCACCCCACCCAGTCACCCAACACTCGTCCTTCTGGGTGACCTCATTATTGAGGGAGGTCAGTTTGATGGGTTTGACACTGCCAGAGCAATCCGCTGGTTCTGCCAGTTGTAACAGTGCTACATCTGCACCCAGATGAGCATAAACAAAGTCGGGGTGGACAATGATCCGGCTCACAGTCAACAGCTTCTGGTCCCCATAGAGGTATATTTCTCCAGCCAGGATGCGGTAGGTTGATGGGTCAGCATTTCGACTGTGGCAAAAAGAAGTCTCAACAACAGCTTATTATAAGGTCCCCATTGAGCATCATGGGAAAGGCTCAGAAGTTCTGAGCAGAACTATCTAAATTCAGAGATTGGGTCTCCAGTACCTAAACCTTCACCCACACCTCCATTCACTCCATATCACACCCAGAACTGGACAACAGTACTCACTGGTAAATGCAGTGGGCAGCAGTCAGTACCCACTTTGGATGAATGAGGGAGCCGCCACATATGTGCTCCCAGGCAGCTGAGTGGTATCTGTACACCTTCAGGCTGACCTGCCAGGGCCACTTCCCTTTGGCAGCATTTTGGCCTCCCACAATGCCCACAAGTTCTTTCCTGATGGCTGGTGCTAGAAGTAACATGTGGAGCATCAGTGACACTGGGTGAGACAGCTAACCTTCAACCTGCTGCACACATCCCAGGAGCCTGAGGCCAGGGCTTGCAGAGGCCTCCAAGGAAAGGATGGTGTGATGTGGGATCAAGACTCACCTGAAGGCTTAGCAACAGAGCCTCCCACGAGGCAGAGAGTCAGAAACAGCAGGCTCAGCATCTGTGGAAGAGAGAGGCATGGAAGGACTGGGTGTGCTATGTAAGGGTGAAGAGGATCAGTGCCACTGGGGGTTTAGGTTCTTACTGTGGAAGGACTCCGCACTCCTCCTCCCTAGGGCTCTTGGCCTCTTTATCCTACAGCCACAGGAAGTGGGCAGGGTTTGATCTCTCTTGTCTTGGAGGAAGGGGCAAGCAGGAAGTAGCACTGGGCCTCAGGTTATGATGGATAGTGCCTGTGATGCAGACAAGAGGCCTTGTTTTCTGGGTTCCAGGGTGCCCACATACACTACGAACAGGTTAAATCTTGTGTTACGGGAATGATTGGAGTGAGAGCAGGGATGGTTGGCCAAGCACATTGCTCACAGAAGTTTCATCCAATCCATGGCAAGTGCTGAACCCAGTGTTTTGAGATACACAAGGTGAGCACCATCCTCCCTACAACACACTGAGATGTAGAAGTGTCAATACGAGGGGATGTAATATCCCAGTTCAGGAGCATGTGGCCACAGTATCTACATCATGGTGAAATATGTCCCCAGGGTCCCCTTCTGGGCCTCCACTTTCCAGAACCGCACCCCATGCAACCCCTGAACACTGTGCCTAAGCATGTCCCAGGGAGAGACATACTTGAGGTCACAAGGACTGCAGCAGGCTTCTGGGAACCAACAGCCAACCTCACTACTGGTGTGGGAAACCATCTTGGGACAGAGCATAGGATAGGGCAGGGTCACCCACTGTCCAGGGCCCGTGACCACTGTTAATAACCCTGTTGTGTCCCATGTCATATCTGTGTAACACTTGGGCCCTGAGAACTCCAAGGTGCCCCAGCTGACACTACTCCTCTTCCTGCCCAGGACACACTTTTTTTTTTTTTTTTTTTGGTACCAGGGATCGAACTCATGATCCCACACTTGGCAGGCAGGCGCTTATGCCACTGAGCTAAATCCCTGGCCCCCCCCCACACTTTTCTTTTCCCCTCAGCAGCAATCTGGCCCCATGGACCTCATAGCAGGTTGGGTGGCTGAGGAATTCTAAGGGATTTCTCACACAGACACTGAGGGACAGGGTGGAACCCAAGCTTCCAGGTCACCAGCACTAGAATTCAGGGGCATGAGTCTGAACCTGTGAGGACCCCAGGCTGTAATACTGCAGGAATACTGAGCCACGAGAGTACTGAGGAATACTGTGGTCACGAGAGACAGCCTGGCTCCCGGCCTGGAGGAAAAGAAAGACAGGAAGAGGCTGTATTGGAGAAGCAGCAGAATCTTCTGGGATGCCCTCGCCTTTCCAGACAGGAGCAGACAAAGGAAGTGAGGGGTCAGGGATGCACCCTTCATTGCCTCCCAAGTTAGCCACCACAGCCTAATGAGTGGCAGGAAGAGTATCTTTGTGCCCTCACTCTGCATATAGATCACTGTGACAGTGGTGGAACCCTGAGTTCCTTATCTGGGCAGGGTCAACCTGAGGCTCCTCCTTGGTGGTCCTGGCTGGAGCTGTTAAGCAATGAGGCCTGGCAACAAGATACCTTATCACCCTGATAGGGTCTGGACCAGGCCACCATGAACACCTCCAGTGATAGGACCACAGAGAACTCAGACTGTGAGCACATCATGCAATCATTAGGATTGGAACCAGGAGACTGGCCAGTGATAGTGGGTCATGGGCACCGTTAGATTGTGAAGGTTGTGGCTGCCCAGGAACAGTGTTGCAAGAAGTCAGGTTAAGAAAGGCTGTGCAGAGGAACCAGCATCTCAGGATGGAGGCTGAGAGGGCGTGAGGTTTCTGGAAGCTGGGAGGCATCATCCATGATCTTGTTTCTCCTGCATCCCTGCTACTACGCAGCCTGGTTTTCAGATGGAACCATATGAGTGATAATACCAGAGTCTCTGGTTGGATACAGGACTCCTGTAGTGCAACGAAGTTCTTCCTCCACAGTCTCAGAATTCTAGAGAAAAATCAAGCCTTAGACACCATATCAAATCCGCTCAGCCTCACTTTCTATCTAGGGCACTTATGTGCTCTTCCCCACCAGATGTCACCACTGCCCCCTCCTGGACAGAGAGTTGGTTTTCCAACAGTACTTTGATGGATACATTGAGTTCCTTCCAGATAAATATATGCAGCTATTCTGTGATGTGAATGAAATTCACATTTTTTATTACTGGAAAGAAAACACAAGAGCATTGCACCACTGAGCTGCATGCCCAGCCTTTTTATATTTTTTTATTTTGAGATCAGGTCTCACTGTTTCTCAGACTTGCCTTGAACTTGTGATCGCCTACCTCAACATCACAGGTAGCTAAGATTACTAGTGTTCACCTCTACACCTAACTGAAACACACTTTTAGCAGTGTACTCTATTTGGTTGTATTAGTCTGGGGCTTACTTACTTAACCCATTCTCTGTAGGCAGACATTGGTTTCCAATAAATATAGTGATGAACGGATATTGACAAATATTCCTGCATATACATGTACAGTTGCCCTACTAATAATTGTCAATCATGAGTCAAGCATATCTGGGTCCAAAATGATACTCATGCTGATACCACTGAGTCACTGTAATATGTTCACCCACACACCAGTATTTACCCATTCATTATCCATCATCCATTCATCCAATCTCTATCACTCATGGTCCATCTATGCATCCCATCTCCCCTCTTCCAACCAGTCATCATTTATCTGACTCATCCATATATTCTTTTTTTTTTACTCATTCATCATTTCACTTTTTTTTTACTCATTCATCATTTCACTTTTTTTTTTACTCATTCATCATTTCACTCAACCACTCGATTCACTTACTTAAGTAAAGCCAATGTACAGCACTTAACATACTTTCAACCTGAGTTGTTGGACAGTGGAAGAATTCTGATGATTACTGGGGCTTGGAACTTCTACCCATAGAATTTTACACCACCAAGAGTGAATTTCACTGCACATGGTAGTACATAACTATAATCCTGATTGTTCAGGAGGCTGAGGCAAAAGGATCACAAGTTCTGAGCTGGTTTGGGCTGTATAGTGAGACTCCATCTCAAAGTAAAAAAGGCTAGGGGTGTAACTCAGTATTAAAGCACTTACCTAGCAAGCACAAGGCCCTTGGTCCAATCTCTAGTATCCCCTCAAAAACGTGGATTTTACCATATGTAAATTTAGCAATTACATAAGAGAAAAGTACAGTACATTGTTAGGTTATTGGTGAAGATCTGCAGAACTGATGTGAGAACATAGACCTGAGTGGTACTGGGTGAGCTGGAACATGTATGTGCATTGTGGGTCGTGAGTTCAATCCCCAGTACAAATGCATACAGCATGTATGTGAGAACCAGAACATTGTATACATCTATGTGTGCATGTATGCACATGTATGTGCCTAGTAGAGTACTGTTTGCATGTGTGCACATGTATGTGCATGTGTGTTTTTGTTTTGTGTATGTAAACGTGTGTGTATCTGTGGCTGTTGATGGGTCAGTGCCTACATGTCCCACTGGGTCTGTCAGTGCCTAGAAGCACCAGGTCAATTCTGTCTTCTCTGCACTTGCAGGAGTCTGCTCTCTAGACCTGTTTCACTAAAGGAGTGTCAGGGGAAATAATTCATGTTGGAAAGATCACTTAGTTTGGTGTCTAGGTCAAGCCATGGGTGTTGGATCAAGGTAGGCCCATGTGCCCTGGGCTAAAGCTTGGAAGTGGGCATCACATAGCTGCAAATGTACCCGGTATATCCTGCCATAGTTTGGCTGGGCCCCCAGGATGCAGACACAGTATTCAGCAGGAGGTGGTCTGGGTTGACCAGGGCATTCTGTTGGGCTCCTAGGAATCACTCCGGAGGCCAAGGTACCTGACGATATCAGGGTTTGGCTGGCTCTGTGCTGCAGGCATAGACGAAGCCAGGGAACCAGCCCTTTCACCACTTACACATGTTCTTTTCTACCTGCATGGGGAGAAGCCTGAGGACTGGTGCTAGAGTCAGGAGCCTAGATAAGGGACACTGTGACTGCATCTCTTTATTCATTGCTTACTACTTAACAAAAATCACTACATCAAGATGTTAATATTGGGCCAGAGATTTAGCTCAGCGGCATAAGTGCTTGCCTTGCAAGTGCATGGTCGTGAGTTCAATCCCCAGTACAAAAAAAAAGATGCTAATATTTCATAAGATTAACTAAATTAGTATGAGTTTGTACATGTTCCATCATTCAGGTGGGCCTGAACTGAGGCCAACAGGAAACCAAAGCATCCCTGCTGGACTCCTGCCAGAACTTGATATCCCCAGGAAGCTGGATGTGGCCAGAGCCTCTGGAAGGAAATGGTCGATACAAGGATGGCAGGAGCTGTTTTGGTCACTTATGGAACTGAGCAACAAGGACAACAGCTACTGTGTGAGTCCCAGTGTCCTTTAGGTGGAGAGGGACCACTTCTGCCCATGTCCAGCTCTCTGAGGATACCTGTTTTAGCTTAGCTTCCTAATCAGTCTTCATATTCTAGAATCCCATCACCACCTTATTCTTCCTTTTCAACAATTCTTGTCATTCATGTCCGTTAGTTCTTCCCTGTATGTGTTAGAATCAGTGTTTCTATCTCTCTAGGAAACCTTGATAAGATACTAATTGAAATAAAATTGAATTTCTAAATTATTGGGGAAGAACAGAAGCCTTTCTAACATCATAGTCTCATCTATTTCTCCATTTCTCTGTACAACCATTGATGCCTATCATCACGCTTTCATAATTTCTTGCTATACGAATCAGTGCACTGGGACAGCCCCATCATTCCCCTATGAAGTTTCTCCAAGGAGAGGCTACAGGGAGGGTGTTATGGTTTGTGTCTAGATGTCCCCTCAAAGCCTCATGCAGTTTTAGATGCGGCTTTTTGGAAGTATCTGAATCTAGAGTATGTGACTGATTCTTAGTACAATGCTGAGATTAATGGATTAAGGGTTCTGGAATTAGGGTGCAAATGCTACACCTGCCCTAGGGTGGATAGCCTGCATACAATATAAGGGACAGAAAAAGTCTTGTCTCCTCTCTTTCCTCTCTCTTATTGTTTTTCTGTCTTCCACCACCATGAACTGCTGCCCCTATGCCATGTGCCACCCTGCCTTGGAGACAGTTGACTATGGACTGAAACCTCTACAAACTGTAAACTAAATAAATCTGTCCCCCTTTAACTTTGAATGTCAGGTATTTTGTTTCAGCAACAGGAAAAGTAACTAAGGTAGAGGGATAGAGTCAGAACTATGGAGAAAAATTTCTTACCCAGCCCAGTTCTACTGAGCCCTGGATGGGAAAATGGGACAGAGTATGGCTGAGCAGATTCACTCGGCACCTGCTACAGACAATACCAGTCGTGCAAAGAAGGGCCCTGAGTTGCATTTGAATCCTAAGTCAGGCTCTTGCCCTGATCCTGCCACAGAAGTCCAAAACCACTTGAAGACTCAATTTTCCCATTTATCCTAGGTGGGACTGTGATCTCAAGCCAGGTATAGATCTTTCCTGATGTAATAAAATGTACTCACATTCCATAAATGGGATTGAATAGATGCCCCCTCAAATTCTTGCCCACTTAGAAATTCAGAATATGATCTTATCTTTGCCATTATCAAAGCTGAAGTCAACCTGAATCAGGATGGCCCCAAATCCAATGTCAGGTGTCTTATAAGAGACAGAAGAGGAGGAAACACAGACACAGAGAAGCCACCGAGGATGGCAGAGATTAAGCAATTGACCATAAGCCAGAGAGTACCTGGAGCCCCAAGGAGCTAGAAGGAACAAGGACCCTCCCAGAGCCTGTGAAGGAAGTCTGCTCTGCTGACACTTTGCTTCAAACTCTGGCCTCCAAAACTGACAGAGAGAGAGCCACTGTTCCCTTATGCCCATCCATGATGCAGTGACACACACAGGTCACATACACCCAAGTACCTGACACCTCCAGCCCCAAATTCCAAGAAATAGGAAGAAATGTCATTTCCCCAAGAGAGAAACAGAACTGCATTCTACCCAGAAAAATTGAATGAGCAAGTTTGAGAAGGCTGGTTCCCTGAGTACCCTGCTGTCCACATAGCACAGGCTGGATACTCACCTTTCCCCCTGTAGGAGCATCAGGGAGTGTCAGAGCCACCACACAAGGACTCTTGGCATATGAGAACCAGCCATAAATGTCAGGCGACAAAGAAAGAGGTGGACAGGTCCAGATGAAAACTACCTGATATAGCATGTGTCAGCAGCAGCAGACAAAAGAACCCACACACCCAAAACCAATAGGACAGGGTTTATTTTTTTAGGTTTTTTTGTTTGGTGTGGTTTTGGTATTGGTTTTGGTTCATTTGTTTGGTTGTTTGAGGACAGGGTTTATGTTTGAAACTGCAAAAAGGTGACCCACAGCCAGCTAGAATCTACTTGGGCTTTCTCAAAAACTCATGACATATCCAACATTAGTGGAGAGACAATCCAGGTCTCAGAGCCTGCCAGGAAACACTAGGCTAACAATGAGAATGACCTTGTTGTCCTATATTCTTGACGGTTGGGCTGTGAACCACAGTCACCCACAAGGGCAAGAAAGCAGGGAGGGCCAAAATTGCCACAGTTGTGTCAAGTTGAAACTCCTCCTAACCACTACCTCAGTCCCCAGAACTAGGGGATCAGCAATGCTGTGGCAGCAGCTCTGTGGTCAACTCCAAGAACAACTTCAGTCATATTTCAGACTGTGTGGAAAGATGTGTACACTGAGAGAAAGAATCCAGCCTGTGGGATTCTCGGAGGGCCAGGAGCTATGTTCTCAGGACAGAGCCCAGGTCTTAGTCACACTGTTGTCCTGCACACACGTGGCTCTTCTCCTGAAAAGGAGACTGCTTTCCCCAATGATGATGGGGTACCAGGTACACATGTGTATGACTGTATGTGTGTGTATCTATCATGTGAATGTGAGCATGCATGCACATGTGTGTTTATGTATAGACCTGTGGGTATTTCCCAGCTGGAACAGATTCAGCCCTTGCCAAGACTCAGACAGATTCCTGGGGATAACAGAGGATTTCCTGGGGTGAGGAAGGAGGTGGGTCCTTGGAAATCTTGGTCTATAGCAGACCTCACCTTAGTGCCAGCCATTCAGCCCCGCACAAAGAGAGAGAAACCCTGGAAAATGCCCCCTCCTCCTTTTATTACTGCCCTAGATGACCCAGCATCCCTGGGCTTTATGCCTTAGGGGCAACTTCTTCCTTTCACCCCCCAAGCCTAGTTTGTCCCTGCTTCAAGCTGTCTGCTCAGACCTAGGGACAGAGAGGCTCCATGTACAAGAAGAAAAGGAATAGCTGGAAGCCAGGAGGCCCAGCAACAAAGAGGGGTGGAGTAGAGACAGGTACTCAGCCAGGGGTTTTGTTCTCAGTGATCCTTGTCTGGCTGAGATGCGGAAATGTCAGCTCTGCACACAGTGTCTATGTAGAAGACTAGGGTGTAAGACATGCCCAGCCTCTGCCTGCTGCCTGAACCATGTGTCCAGAATGGCCCAAGTAAGTAGAGATATCTCCACAAGGCAGAGCCCACCGAGCAGCAGGGCAAGGGCCAGGCCTCCCCTATGACCTGTCTCCTGGGAGGAGATCTTGGCCTAGTGAGTATCCAAATCCTATGACCTGCACAGAGCTGGAGACCCAGGTTCTTCTTGGTAAAGGAGATTACAGTGAAATTAAGTGTGAAATTACCAAAGCAGGGCCTTTGTGTGGGGGGAAGACTTAAGTAGCTGCCATATTGTGTCTGTGCTGGAGGCTCCTCACAAGGGCTGGGTGCTGTGATGAAGTGAAAATTTCCCCTAAAGATCTATCTAAACCCTAACTAGGCCTACCCCACACATTATTTGGAAATGTAATCAAGTTAAAGGTTAGGGTAGCCCTATATCCAGTGACAAGGTCCTTTTAAAAGAAACTAGAGGGGCCCTGCCCTTGGCCCCACAATGTGCCAACCACACATTGCCAAATCACAACCCTGGCCCTAGCCTATTCTTCAAGGATCTGTGCCACAGGTGCCCTTTGGGTCTGCCCTCATCCCACGATCCCCTGAAGCCTTGCTCAAGGAGTAGAGGTTTAAAGGGGTGCCAAGAATCACAGATCAAAGTTTTGTTGACACACATGAAGGTAAATAAGGTGTCCAGACAAAGAAACTTCTAAAGTTAATAAGGTAGGAGGACATCCAGGAAGATGGTAGAGTGGTAAGCAGCAGATAAAGAGCTGAGATTTGCTGTCCAGACACTGGAATATAGCAATGCCAGGACGAGAAGAAAGAAAGATTGGTCCCCTGGACCCAGGAAAGACCTGAAGTGAGAATTAAAGCCCCCAGGCAGATTTCAACATAGAAGGTATTAGGTGGCACTTTCTCCCCAAATTGGGGCTTACTGCATGGGAAGAGAAGTTCAAACCTTTGGACACTCAGGGACTGCTGGCAATCCCAGAGGCCTCCACAGAGAGATGCAGCAGTGGACATGGATGACTGCAGTGGCAAACGGTGAGCGCTGTCAGAACAAACATCCCACTAAAGTGGGAAGTTGGCTAGGAACCATCTTGGAGAGGGACCAAGTGAGCTTAGAACTCAGAGCAACTTGTGGTTCCATCCAGCAGCTCCCAGCTGAGTTCAAGCCCACAGAAGGTATGCTGACTGCTGCAGGTTGAGTGGGTCTGGCCCCAGCCTCATGACCAGAAACCAGCCTGAATTTCACAAGAAATAAAGGCGCAGACTCATTGATATTATCCACTACAGCCAGGATTGAAGCAAGAGGTAGAAAGAGGTGGGGCCTTAAGTTTTGAGGAAGATGTTCATTGAGGACATGGTGCTCCATGTAGCCAGACCAGAAGACTGTGGGCTGTGCTTCTGAGTGAGACTCTATTCACTAGGGAAGCTGTGGTTGGGGGTGACTGTCAGATCTAGGTAGGGAGGAGCACAGGATTTCTCTCAGAGGTTGATAAATGTTCAGAAACTAGCTAGTGGTGATGGTCATACTTGTGAATATACAACACCCACCAAGGTGTGCCTGGACAAGAGTGATTTCACTGTGTATACATTATGACTCAGGAAAAGATTTGGAATTGTTGCCCACACAGGCTGAGTGATCAGGTGTATGGGGTTCCCTGCAGAATCCTTTCCTCACTTGTGTATTGAAGGTTTTCAATATAAAACAGGAAAAACTGAATAAGGAACACAGTCAGGTGTCTGCAGGATTAGACAGCTTTCTTTTTACCCATGTCCTTGGGATTCCCTGCTGAGATTGCCTGATCTGTGGTACTAGGCTAGGCTCAGGCAAAATGGACTGGCTGTCTGAGCATCAAGGAATCTTAAGAGCAGGAATTGGGTTTGTTAAAACATCATTGAAAACTCAGAATGAGTTGGAAGCAGACCCCTCAGGAACTACACCAGAACAATACTGCCTAGTCAGCTTGGAAAGGGGCAGCCACCAGTCAGGATGCAAGGTGTGAGTGTACATGTGCATACATGTGTGTGTGGATAAAGCAGTGTGTGTAAGCGTGTGTGTGTGTGTGTGTGTGTGTGTGTGTGTGAAAGAGAGAGAGAGAGAGAGAGAGAGAGAGAGAGAGAGTTGTAGCTGGTACAGATCTTCCTGCTCAGCAGTCTCAGCCACACCTTGGCCATGCAAGCCACAGGCCACCTCCTCTCCCACCAGAGATCCCAAAGGACAGCAACCTGCAGAATCCTTTCCTCATTTCTGTATCTTTGAAGGTTTTCACTATCAAACCTTGCCAGCAGCCCCATAGAACCACAGGAAGATGCCATGTCTCAGTCAACCCCCAAACTTCATGACTTGGTGGGTCCTAATTCTCTGGACCCCTGAATGTAAAGGAGCCTAGGAAGCAAGATTCTAACTCTGCTGCTGTTCAGGTCAGAGAGCACCCCTGGCTGACTGGTCCTCAACTGTCACAAGAAATTGTTGAATACCTGTTTCTATATATTCTTGGCACTACATTGTCTCTTCTCATCTGCAGTTTATCCCCATGGGGTCTTCATCATTTAGTTTTAGATTTAAGTGTAGTTAAACACCAATCTTTTCCTTTACCACTTTTAGGGTTTATGTTCGCCTTAAAAACATAATCTTAGGTCCGCCCTGCCGCTTAGGGTCGAGCCGCCCGGGGCTACCGCCATCTCCACCGCCACGTCCCGGGGGCCAACGAGCTGGGCCGGGCCGGAGCGGGTGGTCGGGTGGGCCGGGCCGCCACGCACCACAAGCCGCTGCAGCAGGAGCGGCCGGCCGCCTGCAACCTGGAGGCTGGCCAGGGCTACTATGCGTGCAGCCGGCTACGGCGCCATCCCGAGCGCGCCCCCGCCGCCCCCCTACCCCTACCTCGTCACAGGGATTCCCACCCGCACCCCAGGGTGTACAGCATCTACAGTCGGACGGTCACTCGGTTCCCCGCCAACTCCATCGTGGTGGTCAGACGCTGCCTGGTGTGCAGAGTCGGCGTTTCGGAGGACTGCTTCACCTTCCTGGGCATCTTCCTGGCCATCATCTTGTTTCCCTTTAGGTTCATGTGCTGCTTTGCCTTGAGGAAGCGAAGATGTCCCAACTGTGGTGCAGCCTACAACTAAGAGAACACACCTGGCTTCCTGAGAACCAGCCATCTTTTCTAATGTAACTGTTGTGTACAGCAGTTTTATAAAGTGTTTTGTAAAATGAGGTGGGCTAGCACTGGCATGTGCCAACTTAGCTCTCACAGAAGGTGGGAGGCAACACTGCTCTCCAGGTTAACAACAGCTAAAAAAAATTGCTTTTATTTTGTTTTTGTTTTTGTTTTGCAGTCTTCAATTTGAGAAAGATGAGAAATACTGTTTTAAATAAATGAGATTCATACAAAAAGAAAGAAAGAAAAAACATAATCTTGGGCCAGGGGTACAGCTCAGTGGTACCCCTTGCCTAGCATACATGAGGCCTTGGTTCCATTCACAGACAAGAAAAATTCTTGCCTACTTTGAGGACTTAGAGATGTGTCACAGTATTCGCCTATAAATATGGTCAAGTTTTTTTTCTCGTGGTAATGTAGCTGGAATGTAGATGGAATTTGTGGATTTATGAGGTTTGTGATCCACTTTTGCTTTTTCCATTCAGCCACTCATCTCCTCTCTCCTCTTTTAATGTCCCCTTAGAGATAGAATACATTTTCATGCAGTGCTGGAATTGGTCCTAAGGCCCCTCCTGAGCTACTGGGGTATTTTCCAGTCCCTGAACCAAGATCACAATGAACCACACTTCTGAGGGGTGAGGCACCTTTCCTGATATTTTTCCTCCAGATGATCTTGTTGGTTCTTTGCCTTCGGTGACAATAATACTTTGCACTGTGCTTTTCACTTAAATCAGACAGAATTGCTGCATTTCCTTCCCTTCCACTGATAACATGAAAGAGAAAATAGGCCAGTTACTCCAGGTTTTCTGGCAGCATGAGAACTCAGAGATGACTTCCCTGCTGCAGAGGTTGGAACACTCCATCGCTAAGGAGAAAAGGTTAATTTTCATAAATCAACAGATAAATTCCATTTCTGATGACTAATATTATTTGTATCTCTGAGTGAGCAAAATTAGAACAAATATTGGAGCAAATGCAATTTTTGACAGCATTTTGATGAGATTCCTATAACCCAGAGATTAGAGTTGATAACCTCTATTGTTAAAATGTACACCCAGATGCTCCCTGCTCTCAACTCATTAACACATAAGATGACTTATTTTTTACAAAAATTGCACATACAAACTTTCAAAAGAATTTATTTTTTAGCTCATGACCAAAACATGTTTTTGTCCATAAAGTACCTCAGTTGAAAGTGAAATGCTACAAAGAAACCTCTTTGAGAGCCAGGTATGGTGGCACACATACCTGTAATTCCAGATACTTGGGAAGCTGAGCTAGGAGGATCACAATTTCAAGCCCAGCCTGGGCAAGTTATTTTTATTTAGAAATATATGCCTGTTTCTAAATAAAAAATAAGGCTAGATGTGGTGGCACATGCCTGTAATCCCAGCACTTGAGAGTCTGAGGCAGGAGGATCACCGTGAGTTCAAGGCCAAACTGAGCTACATAGTCAGCTCAAGGTCAGCCTGAACTATGGTACATAGCAAGACCCTTGGGGGGGCGGGGAGAAAGCAAGCTAGCAAGCAGGCTGGGGAAGTAACTCAGTGGTGAGCACTTGCCTAGTGTGTGTAAAGCCCCTGGTTCAATCACAGCACTAAAAAAAAATAGAAAATATGTTGAGAAAAACGAAATAACAAAGAAACACTGAACAGGAATAATCTAACACTGAATTCCCAAAATTTTTGTGCCAACAAACTATATGTTACACAAAGGTTTTCTTGTCAAATAATAATGTGTCTTATAACATAGGACTGTCTTTTGAGCCACAGTTTGATGGTAACTCTACCTCTACATATCTATGGTTAAAACCTAAAATCTAAACTGCCATGATTCCAGAAAACTCTTGCAATTGTTCAGCTGAGGCTGTTGTGCACCTGTGCAGTGATCTTGTCTCTCCATTCTAACTTCACACCCTGTATTTTTCACCTGGCCCGTTCCCTGGGTGGGCTGCTGCTAGTCAGCAGAGGGAGGTGGCCCCTTGAGGAGGGTCACTGCATGTGACCCATAGGACCAACAAGTGGAGTTATCACCATTGTTAGTTCTAAACACCTTTTGTTTTCATCATATTTTTTTGATCCAAGAATGTGTGCATGCATGTATGTGCGTTTGTGTGTGTGTGTGTGTGTGTGTGTGTGTGTGTGTGTGTGTTACTGGGTATTGAATTCAGGGCCTTCACATCGCAGCTCTTTTTTAATTTTTTTATTTTGACACAGTGTCTCACTAATTCACTAAGTTGCCCACAATGGACTGGAACTTGCAATCCTCCTGCCTCAGCCTCTCAGAGTGCTAGGATTACAGGTGTGCACCACTGTGCCCAACAGAACTGTATGTTTTAATTGTCAAATATAAGAGGGCTTGTACCTAAATTTGAAATGTAAACCAATAAAAAATTATAGCTTTGCCTGTCACTTTATTATTATTATTTATGCATATTAATTACATAAATCAATGCAATTCATTTTTATTTTCATATGTGTATATGTCATATGGTGGCAATTTGTCCTTCTGCTCCTCCCTGCCCAGCCCCTTTCCCAATCCCTAATAGTTCCTCTTCTACTTTCAAGTAGTTTTTTTTCAGTTTCCACATATGAGAGAAAACATTCCTACTTTTCTTTCTGTGTCTGGTTTATTTCACTTAACATGATGCCTTCCAGTTCTACCCACTTTCCCATAAATGACAGGATTTCATTCACCTATATGGCTGAGTAGTACTGCACTCCTTTGTGGTTCTGTACTACATTTTCTTTATCCACGCATCCACTGTCAGATACCTGAGCTGGTTCCATATTATGGCCATTATGGTACACAGTAAACATGGCCATGCAAGTGTCTCTTTCGTGTGGGGACTTCATTTCCCCTGGGTGCACACTCAGGAGTGGTGTTAATGGTTGAATGTATGGCTGTTGTAGCCTGTTTTTGTTTTTGACTATAAGCAACTGGGAACTAAATGGGAAGAAGACCAGACCCAGTATCTGTTGGGGGGCTGCAAATGGAGGTAGTGAAATCAATATTTCATAACTGTAACTACAGATGTATTTACAAGACCTTCTTTGGTAAATTAAGACAATTGTGATTTTCAAGAAAATTTTGCACATTGCATGATGTTTAGTTGTGATTGGATCCCATTCATATATATGAGAGATATATGTGATATTTGTTTTATCTTTACTTATGTTAGGTCTGATTCAATTTGTGCAACTGAATGACTACATGCATGCACATGTGCACAAAGCCACACAGACACACAGGCACATGCATGCACATTGGTGTCCACACTCTTTTGCACTCATGTACACAGGTACACTGCACACATGCATGCACAGGTATAAACACACACACCTGAGCCCAGCTGTGGAAGGATACACATACACACATCCATACAGACCCATGCACTCTTGCACAGATGTACACACATGCACACTGATCCTGTATAGATTTACACACACACATGCACCCAGAGGACAGTATTTAGAGTCTGCCTGTGCATGTGCACGCATGCACACACACATGCATACACGGATACACAGGCATGGCTATATAAGTGCACACATACATATGTGAATAGCATACTCAGACTGTACAGATACACACACACACACACACACACACACACACACACACACATGACAGCATTCAGAAGCTGCCCGCACAGAGAGGCCTGAGACTAAAAACATAACTGAGGTATACATCTGTGTGAGGTCACGCCCCCCTTCCCAACCTTGTTCCTGGAGCTTGATGAAGGCACATGAAAGTTTAATGAGATAAGCCCAGAAGGCCCAGAATGTAGACAAGGTAGAAATGTAGATTAGACAGGCTCCAAGGGTCTCCTGCAGAGCCCTGAGCAGAATGTGGTGTCCATGTCCAGAATGTTTGCCTGCTGTGTTTAAGAAAGGCTGTATGTGGAAGCAGGCCAGAGGTCACCTCTGAAGGTGTGTGTGTGTGTGTGTGTGTGTGTGTGTGTAATACTAAGGATTGAATCCAGGGCCTTCACACCGAGCTACAGCCCCAGCTCTTTTTTATTTTTTATTTTGAGATAGGATCTCACTAAGTTGCCCAAACTGAGTTTAAAATTGTAGTCTTCTTGCCTCTGCCCCCCACAGTGCTGAGATTACAGGTATATGCCCCATGCCCAGCTTTTGGGATATATTCTAATGTGAGCAGGAAAGAACAAAGCAAGTGATATTTCTGTCTCGCTATCTTATGGTCCTCTGTGTCCCTGTAGCTTCTTCAAGTCGAGGAATGGCCAGGGACAAAGGCCTCCATGAGGTATCTTTGGCTCTGGCCTTAGCACCTCAGTCCTCCTGGTTCCTTCTGTTGTGACACATGGGGACCCTGAAGGCACTCCCAAACTATTGGCCACCAAGGTATCTCCATCCAGCACCCAGTTGGGTCTACTAGCCTCAACTGCAATATTGCAAGACATCTTTAGGTACTTGTACCTATGCTGTCATCAATCTGTGTCACAAATTCAAGCATCCTCTCTTGGTTCTCCCCCAGTAGGAGTCCAGACTCCTTCAGCTCATCTTAAGCCAAGTGAACCCTAATCCTTATCTCCTTCCCCTGTCTCTATTTCTATGGCTCGGATACACAGGGTCCCCTGACCCTGTAGGATTCTGGGCATCCAAGATTCTCTCTGGATGTGGGCAGAAGCTCCTGCATCACTTGAGGGTGGGAAATGAGACAAGACCTGACCCCAAATCTCCCTTCAGATAGGTACTGGTGGCCACTTGTGACAGTTCTGATGACACACCCATGCAACTTGGCTAAAAGTTGGAAGAGGCAGCAACAGAAAGAATACACACTTGACCCTGTGGGTGGCTTCTAAAAGCTTCCCCCCAGGCCTGGGTCTGGGAAGCTATTTATCTCAGGACTTGGGAAGTCACCTAGAACTTCAGAAGTACTTGAAGGTCAGGGAGGGGGAGTAAGGAATGGTATGGAAGCCCTCCTACCTGTGGAGACCAGTAGGTCAACCGTGGCATGATGGCAGGGATGAGTGGGGCAGCCATCCAGTGGCAGAAATGGTAAGGGATAGGAGGTTCTGGGATCTCATCTTATCTCTGTTCAGCTGCAGAAGGGGAGTCAGACATTGTGATAGTGGCAAGAGCCCCCACAGCCAGGCCAAACAAGGAGCATCTACAGCCCCGTTCCCCCAAGCTGGGCTCATATAGCCTAGAACTTGGGTCTCCTGCCCAACCCAAGACACTTCCCCTCCACACAGCTGCCTCTACTTTCTCCTCACCTTTACACCTCCCCCCAGGGGGCAGCCAGCACCCACAGGGACACAAGGCCCCAAATTTGTGTTCCCACTGGACATGTTCTTTGTTGAAGATCTTTATGCCAACCTGCCAGGGCCCCTCCTTGGCAGTCATCATGACCCATGATGCCTACAAGCTCAGTCCCTGGGCTAGGGTCTGGTAAGCAGAGTGAGGAGCCATCAGGGACCCAAGAGACCTTGCCCAGAGCTCATCTTGGGCCCCCATTCTCAGCCCCTCCCTAGGGCCCAGGATGATCTTGACCATTCTTGTGGGGGTCAGCTTGTACCTGACTCTGGGTCCCAGGACAGCAGGTGGAAACATTGGGTGAGGGTCAGGACTCGAGTCACAGGCACAGAGCCCCTCAGGCATGGCAGAATCAGGAACCAGAATGGAGGTGGGGCCTTGAGTCTAGCCCTGGATGTATAGGCAGCTGCTATGTCCCCATGTGTCTCTACTGCCCAGGAGAGGCCCAAAACCTGGGCCCTTCTTTATCATTGCTCCTCATACAACTATGCCTCCTTATGATCTTAAGTCTCCTCCTTGCGGTGTGGGAGCCCCCAGAACTAGCTGAACCACACTGGGGCCAAGAAAACCAGGAACACAAGAGACATGGGAACAAAGTACTCCAGTGGGAGAGCCAGTGCCTAGTGACCAGGAACCAACAGGGGCAGTATGTCCCACCTTCTTCCTGTGGCTCTAGGGCACTGGAGAGGGGTTTTTGGTTCCCAGAGGGGGATTGTGATTTGGGAGGTGAGGACTTCCCTAAATCAAGGAAAGCAAGGGCAAGTCCGGCCATTGTGGCACCAGTGGGTCCCATGGTACTGAAGACAAGTCTCTGCTGGGCTCTGAACTGGGAAGCAACGGACAGGAGGACGTCAGTGGGCACCAGGGGCTTCCGCACAGTCAAGGTCTCAGAGTTCTGGTGGGTTGTGGCAGGGTGGACACTTATGGTGATTCTGAGAGATTTCAATGACATGGGGAGGAAATTAACATTTGAGCCTTAAAATTGAATGGCCATGTGGGCTCAAAAATGGTCATCTTGGTACCCTTGAGTGGGGAGAGAAATATTATGGTGAGACGTGCCCCCTCCCTCAAAAGCTGAGCTATGCCTGAGACCTGAACAGGCCAGTGGGGTCAGCCCTGGAACATCCAGGCTGGCCCTTTGATGGCCACAGTGTAGAGTAGCAGAAGATTTAGAACACTGGTCAGGGATGCCCCCACTCCTCCAGCCCATCCTTCCAGTCACTTTTAGGCTCTGAGTTCAAACAGAGATCAATCAGAAAATTCACAGTTTAATGAGAAACAGGGTAAGCAGATGGTCTGGTTGTACATCCCACAACTACCCCACTTCCCAGAGATACTGCCTCACATCCTACCCTTCCCGAATTCAGAGAGGCCCAGGGAACTCAGCATAGGAGGACAGGAACAACCCCATTGAAGGATAAGCACATTTAGGGGGATGAGAGGAAGAACAGGAAGCATCAAGAGGAAGACTGGGGGTTTCTTCCACCAGGCAGACCCCATCCCTGCCCCATCTAGGGCCCAGGGAATGGGGGAACGTAGTGATGGATCCAGGACACATAGCTCATCACACGGGTATACACCCCAGGGAAGTCACGACGGCCACAGCTGACACCCCAGCTCACCACGCCTACCTGCACCCAGGTGCAGTTCCATGTGCAGACAAGGGGACCCCCAGAGTCACCCTAAAGAGATATGACACACAATGTACCTTCCAGTGCCCTCCTCACACCTGGCCCCAAGGATCTTTGCTGGAAAGGACAGCAGGGGAGGCTGGGCAGGGCTCACCTGGCAGGAATCACGGCCCTTACGTCCAGCACACAGCATATCATCCTTGATGGCCTTGCTGGCACTGTCCAAGGAGAAGTTCTGGTACTTCTGGTTACAGGCCTCATTTTCCACAATGGGAATTGACACTGCCCGTAGGTGGTAAGGTAGGGGCAGGGACACTGTGGGAGGGGCCAGGTGAGAATCATGAGAGGGAGCACACCTGTTCCCAATGGTGAACACAGACTGGCCATGAAGTCTCCCCAATCCTTACCTCTAAATCTGATGTTACCCCAGCCAGTCACCCAGCAAATCTTCCCCGAGGAAACATTCTGGGAGGCCTCAGGGAGAGAGACGGGGTAGATGTCCTCTGACAGTGCCACAGGTGCATTCAGTCTCAGCAGAGCAATGTCCCCACCTCCTTCAGCAGACAGGCTCTCATTGTACTTGGGGTGGCGAATGATCTGAGCCACCTTCACCAGTTGGTCATCCTCATAGAGCCTCAGCTTCCCAACCTGGACCCTGAAGGCACAGGCCTCCAGCTCCTCCCTGGGGAGGGAACACCACAAGCCCCTCAGGAGGAGGCCTGAAGGCCAGGGAGACTGAGCTTGGCTCAGTTGCAGAGATTGGGCCAGAAATGTGGGAGAAGGCTACCTCTGCAGCCTGGGGAGAGCCCAGAAATTCTACCTCCCTCTTGATGGCCCTGCACCCAGCCAAGAGCATGGACAGCCCCACTCACGGCTCAAGACAGTGGGCAGCAGTCAGCACCCACTGTGGGTGGATGAGCGATCCTCCACAGAAGTGCTTCCACCGGCGACTGTCCCAGCTGTAGAACTGCAGGCTGACTTGCCATGGGAACCTCCTGGTCAAGACAGGGCAGCCCCCGACGATGCCCACCAGCTCCTGTCCTGGCTGAAGGTCTGAGGAAGTAGGTGGGGTAGTTGTCAGGGCATGGATAGAGGTGCTCGGGACTCAGAGTCAGCAAGACTCCTGGCAAGTGGACAGCCCCAGCACTGGTCCTGTGAGCCCTGAGGGCAGGGATGGGGTCAGGACAGCTAGGGCATGGAATGGGGTCAGGACTCACCAGGGGTCATGGGAATGGAGCCCCCCAAGCAAGGGAGGGTCAAGAGCAGCAACCACAGCATCCTGTGGCAACCTGAACACAGAAAGCTCAGACCCCAAACACAAGCTATGGATCCAGGAGACCAGAAGGCAGGGGCTCAGTCAGCTGAATAAACCTCACTCTGCCACTCCTCCCTTTCTTGTGTCTTCCTCGAGCCCCATTTATCCTCCACAACAGGATGTGGCCACACAGTGTACCAACCCTGCTGGAGGAAGAGGGGGTATGTGCTATAGGCAGTCACATCTTCTCCTCTTTGAGACCAGTGAGAAGTGATGGTCAATGTAAGCTCATCGCTCCTGGGGCAGATTGAGGTGGGGGGTGCCCTATGAAAGGACATGGACTGTGAATACAATGTTCAAAAAGGGACAGAACTATGGTGATGGAGTGACAGGTCAAGTGGGTGCCTCTATAAGCCAAATTGAAACAGCCCCACCACCATCACCACATCTTCATCTGCAGCTATAGCCCTGTATCCCATAGGAGCTCAATACCTGGGACTGGTGATATCCTAGTCACCATGCAGGCAAGAGTCTCAGAGTTCTGGTGGGTGTAGGGGAGTTTGCCAAACAGGACAGGATGGTTGGTTCAGGGAACTAAGCAGGTCCTGGGGCATATCCATCTTTTTCAGTGACAGCGACCTCCCATATGCAGTGAGGGGTGAAGGCAAGCTGTTGCTGTACCTCTTTGAGCCCCCTGAGAGGACCCAGAAAAGTTCTCACCCCAGCCACCCCATTGCATCAATTACCTGGACACCACTGACCCTGGCCTTTCTGACTCCCAGAATAGGCAGGTCAAAATGGCACCCAGGGGCCCAGGGATCCCGGTGCTCATGTAACAGTAGATATCCACCATGCCTGGCTATGCATCTGTACCATCCTGTACCCCAACAGGTCTCTGGGGCCAGAACATGGCTTCTGACCATGCATGGCTCTATGCAGTGGGTGGGTCATTAAAGACTGTGTGCCATGTCATGATTCTGAATGTGGGAGATCAGGGAACAAAAGTTGTAGACTCCCTGCATCTTCCCGTCCTGCAGTAATCCCATATCCCTTTTCCCATGGTCAAAGGCTATAGCCTGCTTACAGAAGACTCCAAGAGGATTTTTTTGTTATTGCTATTTATTTGTTTTGAAGTACTGAGAAATGACCCAGGGTCTTTGCCCTGAGTTACATCTCCAGTCCTTCTCTTAATTTTTATTTTGAAATTGGGCCTTCCCAACCTACTAAATTGCCTGGGATGGCTTCAAATTTGGGATCCTCCTATGTCAGCCTCTCAGAGTGCTGATATTACAGACATGTGCCACTATAACAGGCAAGAGTCTGGGAGTTTGAGGACATTTTGCTAAGTGTACAGGAAGAGCATTATCTAAGAGAAGACCACATCCAAGAGTGAAGGAGGAGACATTTCTGCTAATTCTATAGGAGACAAAGGGGTCTGTGTGCAATTTGGGTTCTCCAGATTCTTACATTGAAATCTAAAACTCAGAACCTCAGAATGTAATTGTGTTTGGACACTGGGTCTTAAAGAGGTGTTCAAAATCAAATGAGGTCACATGGATTGGCCATAGTTCAATCTGACTGGTGTCCTCATAAGAGGCAAAGGAATGACCATGTGAGGACACAGGGAGAAAATGGGATCTACAATCCTAGAAGAGAGGTCTTGAGAGGAGCTAGTTCTGCCTAGCTTTACTTGCAGCTCCAGGATTGAGGGAATAAACTCCTACATGTGGGCCGAGGATTTAGCTCAGCAGCACAAGCACCTACATGGCATGCACAAGGTTGTGAGTTCAATCCCCAGTACCATTAAAGAAAAAAAAAGCTCCTACATGTGGGCCAGGTCTGTGCACCTCAAACTGGTGGGACAGCCTCTTTCCCACCCCTATCTTCCCATAAAGAAGGCCCTCAGGGAACATGTGGCCAACTGGGCCACTCAGGACAAAGTAGGAAGAACTTCAGAGTTTTTAAAATGTTTTTCCTCAGGCTGGGGATTTAGCTCAGTGGCCTAAGCCTGCCTGGCAAGTATGAGGTCATGAGTTCGATCCCTGGTACCAAAAAAAAAAAAAAAAAAGTTTTTCCTCTGCCTAACATTCATGTGCAGTGCCCTGTTAGGAGTGTAACCTCCAAAGAAAGTAACTTTGTTTTCATTTCATGTGGCATATCTCCATTACTCAAGGGAAGAACACTTAGGACTCTTCATTCAGGCAACTTCAGGGTCTACCTGTGCCATAAATCCTTTGGGTCTAAGACTCTGGATTCTCCCTCAGAGACCCACTGTCTCCACTGGCCTCAGGCCCACCAGCTCTCATCCTGCTCCACACACATTATTGCAAGAGATTAAACAGTGGGCAACAGCAGGTGTGAGCAACTTCCACCTCAGAGCTCCAGTTATCCTCAGCTGAGCCTGGGATGCATCATGGCTGAGCCCAGGATCTGCTTCTCCCAAACAATGTGGGCAAGAGGTGCTGCACTGTGGCCTCTTGGACAAGAACCTTCCCTGTCCTTAGCTTCCACGCCATTGCCTGGTCTGCAGAACTGGGTTTGGGCTTGGAGCTGGGGTAACTTAGAGACCCATCAGGAACGACAGAGGTGCTGTCTGACTGCCAGGATTCCCTGGAGACCCCTCCCACATGCTGACAGGCTGCCTTGGAGACCCCTGAGCACTGCAGCTGAGGAATATGTGTGCCCTGTCACTCATGACACCATGATAGCAGGCCACAGTGGGCAGGCTTCTGCAAAAACACTGAACTCTACACCCCAGCAGCATCCACCAGGGGCTTCAGGCTGACCACCTTACTCCACCTTGGCCACTTAGTCAGCTATTCTTTCTTCTGGACTTGTAGATACTGAAGGGCCTCCAGGGAAGAGACACCATCACCCTCTGCCCACAGATTTCCATGCTTGCCAGGGACCTGGGTTGGCAAGGGGGCTCAAGCTGTCATCATGGTCATAAGATTCCCCAGTCCATTAGCACTCAGGTGTCTGCACTGATCCTTACCTGCTACAGTGTAGATCATGATAGGGGCTATCCACTCAAACCAAAGAGGTCTTAGGTTGTTCCCAGATTCTTGCCACCACACACATAAGTGGAACATTTTAGTTCAAACCAGGCAGGGTTTCCCATAGCCTGGAGTGGCGCACACACTGGATTCACACAGCTCAAGCCCAGTCACCAGTCCTTCACACTGATAGATCGTTGTCCATTCCACTGTGGGCTCTGAGAGTGTCACCTCTTTCTCTGGACCCTTCCCACATTAGGGACAATCATGTTTTTTAGTTTGTCCCTCTGAGGAGTATATAATATCTTCTTGTGGTGTTTCAAATGGCACTACCTGGTGACCAGGAAGGCCACCAGTTTTATGTTGACTGGCTGCTACTTTTATGAAACCAACATATTCACTTGCACAAAGACCTCCTTGGTATTTCTGATGCAACACTCAAGTTGGGAAGTGACAGAAATCACCGGCTAACAGGACAAAGCTCAACTCCTCATGCAGATCCGGGGCTGCGCCCCTCCCAACTGATGTTCTGACCTTGTTCACTTCATACCCTGTCCTCTAGCCTTCACCCCACTCCCTCTACAGTACCCAGCTTCAGTCTCCACACTCAACACTCCCTTGCACAAGGCTTGCCTGATTCCTTCTTTTTTGTCATCAGAAACTGAGCACAAAACAGGTTCTTGTCAAGTAAGTCATGCATTTTGATGGCATAAGGAGCACAGCCTTACTACCACAGTGCCACCAAGCAGGCTCCAGCTCTGACCCCAACAGGACAGGATGGTATTTCCTGGAACTCTGGTAACCAACAGGAACTGTCCAACCTCCTGGTCCCTCAAGAGGAAGACACTGGAGCTCTCCTGGCTCCTAGAGTCCCCTGATACCCACAGTGGATGCAGACTTCCAAATGCGCACATTGCTAGCTACACACACACACACACACACTCCCTTTGACAGTGTGCCTCCCAAACACCCCACTTCCCTCAAGTCTTGTCTCCGAGTCTTCTCCCAGCACAACCTCAAATAGTAAAGTGTGTAATAGTCTAGAGGCAAGCAGAGTGAATGGGGTGAGGACCTGATTCTATCTCAGTTTCACATTTTGAAAAAGCAATCATCTAAATAAAAATAAATCAGGCTGTGTCTTACAACTCCAACAGTGAATACAGGTTGACGACAAAGTAAAGTTTTTAAATGGTGAAGAAATAAGTTAGAACTGGGAATATTTATCCAAGCAAACTGCTATTCAAGGATGCAACAATATGAACAGCTTCTTAGGCAAAGCACATCTTACCCCAGTGACCACCTTAGAGACAGTTTAGATAAAACTCAAATACAAAGAAAGACAATTGCAGAAAATGTTGCAAGGATACAGTCAGCAAAGGAAATCAAATATCATGGTAAAGATTACTGTTATCTTTAGAAAACAGTTAAAACTAGAGAAAATGCATCCACAGTATCCCAAAATTAACAGTCTAACTGGAATCAGTGTGATAAATTTGAGGAAGGAGAGATTAGAAGATGTGAGACTTGATAAACTTCTTAACTTATTGGGGTTGAGGTAGATCTCTATCTACAGTAAAGTTTAAGTAAGAGAGAAGATAAATTAACAGAAAATAATTGAATTATATAAAATATAATTCATATAGTAGGAACTAATCTGAATATATTAATTCTAATAAATACAGAGGGAATAAACTTAGCAGTTAAAATATAAATATTGAAGGTAGACATAAGAAACTAATTCTGATGTACTATTTATAAGAAAAACTTGCCAGTAAAATGATAATAAAAGATATTACAGCAAGCATTAATCAAAAGATAGCACATTTAATTTTAAAAAAATTTTTATGATTGGATTTCACCAGAATTTTAAACTTACCCTCATCAAAAACTATTCTTAAAAAAGTAGAAACAAAGCTACACATAGGGAGACTCTTGCAAAACAACATATTTATATCCAACCTAAGTGTGGTGGTACAAGCTGTAATCCTAGCACTGAGGGAGACTAAGGCAAGTGGATCACAAGTTTGAGCTGAGTCTGAGCAACTTAACAGTTCAGCAAGACCCTGTCTCAGAATGAAAAAAGAGCTCCAGATATGGATCAGTGCACAGGCCCTAGGTTCAATCTCCAGGTAAAAAATTTTTTTACCTGTAAATGATGGCAATAAAAATAAAATTCAGAGCTGGTAATATGGCTCAGTAGCTTAATGCTTGCTTAGAATGGACAAGACCTGCTGAGGATATGGTTCAGTGGGACAGCACCTGCTTGGCAAGAGCAAGGTCCTGAGTTTAATTCCCAGTACCCAAAAAATTGAAAGAAAGAATGGACAAGGCCTTAGGTTCAGCCCCCAGCACTATAAAATTAAAATAAAATTGACCCAACCAGCCGCCTTGGTAATTGGCTGTGGTCTGGCAAGCCACGGCCACCCCAGGGCAAGAAGCAACAGCATTTCCTGAGATCTGCGCCATGTTAGACATTAGGGCTCTGGGAAAATGAGCAACCAGCCAGCCACCCTGGTAAGTGGCTGTGAGCCTACCTGCACGCAGGCTGAGAATCAAACATGCCTTCCCCCACCCCTGTTAGCAAGTGGGAGCCAGAGATCTGAGCATCTCTTGGGAGGTTGACCATATGTAATATAGCAAGTAAGGTGGATTTCCTTCTACTATCTCTTTGAAGGCAAATATTTTTATCACCATTTTGCTTTGTCCTGATTAATGGTATTGCTCTATTCAATATTCTGCTTTGATAAGTTCTGTAATATTCTGTATTTCTTTTGATTTTGCTATACCTGTCTGAAAGAACAACTATTGTGAAGATAATGAGATATACAATGGTACCTATTACTGTTCTCCTGCTATGAAGTTCTGTACCAATTTCATTACACTGTCTCAATTGGCTTTATTCCATCCTGTTCTGTTGTATATTACTACCTCCAAGTTACAAAAAAATTAAATAAAAAAACAATAGAACAAGAGAAAACAAGGTAACAAAATATCTCCAAAAACTCCCAGCTCCACCAAAGCTGGTCCATGGGGCATGAATGAGGAGAAACTCAAAAACAAAACAACAGAATTATATAAGGTGATTAAAAAGGAAATAACAACAACAAAACAAATCAGTAAGGTACTGAGCAAGCTGAAACATGATATAACTAAACAGATAATGGACTTTAAAAGCAAAAGGAGGAAAAGAAAGTGCTCTAAAGGATGTAGCTACATGTATGTTTAAGTGTGTAGGACTGTTGAACGTATTGCTGAGTTTTTGTTGGATCGTTGAACAGAACTGTTTGCAGCCTCACTGTTTGAATGTCCACTTTGTATGCTTTAATTTTGTAACATGAACAACTATTTATAAGAGGACAATATGTAATTTATCAACTAGTGATTTCTTACTGTTTTTTTGAAATTCTGTATTACTTCTACCCTTTTATCTGTTTTGCTTTTTTTCTCTCTAAATAAAATTTTAAAAATAAAGAAATAAAATAACTATAAATAAATATATAAACAAAACCTAGAGGAATCATAATTCTAGACAGGTCACCAAAAAGCATCCCTTATTTTAAAAAATCATGAAAGAGTACTGTCTTCACTTCTGTTCAATGTGCTATTAGAAGTCCTAACAAGGATCATGAAAAAAAGAAAAACTGCAGTGTCTGCCTGGCAAGTGTGAGGTCCCTGAGTTCTAGTCCCAGTACCAAAAAAAAAGAGACAGAAGAAAATGAAAAACTGAAAGGATGACATATGGAAAGGAATGGGCTGGGGATTTAGCTCAGCAACATAAGCACCTGCCTGGTAAACACAAGGTCGTGAGTTCAATCCCTAATAACAAAAATAATTAAAAAAAAAAAGATATGGAAAGGAAGCCAGGTACGCTGTTTACATACTTGCAATCCCAGCACTTGGAAGGCTGAGGCAGAAGAATCACTACAAGTTTGGGACCAGACTGGGCTATAAAGTGGGTTCAAGTCCAGCATGAACTACAGAGTAAAACCTTGTCTCAAAAAGACAAAAAAAAATTTTTTTGGAAAAAAAATGTTGGACCACAACTGTAATCCTAGCATTCTGGAAGGCTGAAACAGGAGGACTGTGAGTTTGGGCCCACCCAGGGCAAATTAGTGACTTAGCAAAAACCTGTCTCAAAATAAAACAGAGTTGAGTATTCAGCTCAGTGTAAAGGCCCTGGGTTTAATTCCCAGTACCACAAAGGAAAAAAAGATTCGGAAAAAAACATTTTAAAAAGACTTTTTTAGAGGGCGGGGAAACCAGAAGCAAGAGCGTCTCCTGAGATCGGCGCCATGCTGGAACTTAGGGCGCCGAGCCAACCAGTAAGCAGCCTGCTGCCCTGGAAAGTGACTGTGGTCTGGCAAGCCGCGGCCACCCCAGGGCGAGGAAACAAGAAGCAAGAGCGTCTCCTGAGATCTGCGCCATGCTGGAACTTAGGGTGCCGAGCCAACCAGTAAGCAGCCTGCTGCCTACCGGGGCGCGGGCTTAGATCCAAACATACCACACCCCCACACACCCCCCACACCCCCCCGGTTAACAATTGGGATCCAGGGATCTGGGTACCTCTTAGCAGGTGACCATATTTGGTACAGCAAGTCGGGGGAGTTTCCTTCTACTATCTCTGAAGGCAGATATTTTTATCGCCGTTTTGCTTTGTCCTGATTAATGGTGTTGCTCTATTCAGTACTCTGTGTTGATGTGTTCTATAATGTTGTGTATTTCTTTGATTTTGCTCTACCTAGTAGAAGAACAACTATTGTGAAGACAACGAGATGTGCAATGTTGTTGCCTGTTACTGTTGTCCTGGTGACCTGCTGTGATGTTCTGTGCCAATTTCACTATACTGTCTCAATTGGCTTTATTCCATCCTTTTTTTTCTGTTTGCAGCTTCACTGTGTGTTCACTTTGTTTGCCTTAATTTTATAACATGAACAATATTTTGGGGAGTATGTGGTTTATCAACTAGTGATTTATGGGTTTTTTTGAGGTTTTGTACTGTTTCTACCCTTTTTTCTGTATTGCTTTTTTTCTCTTTAAATAAAATTTTTAAAAAAAGACTTTTTTAAAGCTGTCATTGCTTGAGTATGTGATTATTTACTTAGAAATATTATTTACATAGAAATTATCTACACAGAAATAACTATATACTACATAAAATAAGGGTTTACCAAGGTTGCTAGGCCAAGTCTGTTGTATTTTTATATATCATTATGTACAACTAGAAAATCTGATGAAAAGGTACCATTTTCTGGCCATTCTCTCAAAATTGTTATACAGATTCAATGCAATCCCAATCAAAATACCACTAGCATACCTCATAGATCTAGAGAA
>PVJX010022858.1:0-30010 GCA_004027295.1 Dolichotis patagonum
TACCCTGAAAATGTTAGGATACACATTTAAATAGTGGGTTAACATTTTTAAAGAAGATGGTCTGAATTTAATTTGTCTAATAAGAGCGTATACTCACTGAAAAAACAAAGATTACTGTTTGAGGATTTTTTTTCCTCTTTTGTTGATGAAGTATGCTTAATGGGCATTTGATAGAAGCCCAATTAGATAATGAAGCATAATGAAGTATGCTTATTGGGCATTGGATAGAAGCCCAATTAGATAAAAGGATTTTAGATACAGTATGGGCTATATTACTTGCTTTTGATAATGTTGAAGTGATTTTGAACTAATCACTCTTACTCATTCCTAAGTTGTTTGAAGGAAAGGAACTCAAGAAATGTAGCTGTTATTGAAAATTATATTTTTCTTAGACTTGTCTCCAAATTGGGAGAAATTTTGGCATTATATATGTTTCATTCAGATTTGGGATCAACATAAATACAGTATTGAAATTTTGATTTTGTATCAGTTTTTAGTTTATATTTTGAAAATATTTTATCTGGTCTCACTTTTGAAATTGGTGTTCTCAAGGATTTTTCCTTTCTCTTTCCTTTACTTCCTTCTCTTCTTCTTTTTTAACTTAAAGGTAAGGAAACAGGGAAGGTTTCTTGGTAATTACAGTTTCACTAATTGGCTCTTGACTTTAATAACTGAGTCAGATGGTCCAAGAAAGTTTAGGTGTGGGGTTTTTGTCGTTGTTGTTGTTACCATAACTATACTTTCTGGCAGGATAATATTTTATAGTTTTTATTTAACTTGACTATTGATTTAAAAAATTTTATGACTTTGCATCTAGTGGGATTGTATCAATAACAAATCATACACTTATTTACTATGACTTAATTCTTAAAGATACTTAAGGTTTTCTTTTTTAAGTGTGTGTGCCTGTGCTTTATTAATATAATGATACAATGTTTTGTTTACCAGATACAAGCTTTAAATTATGTCTTGATGAATGAATAAAGGTTTTAGAAAGCTTTTCTTTTTTCTAACTGGTCACTAAATAGTCGTCTACTAGAAATAGCATCCTTGAAATAAAAGGATCTCTTAATAGTAATAATCTTTATAGATCAGAACCATCAGGTTTAGGAATTTGGAAGAAAAAATTATAAAGTTATAAAAAAGAGTACTTTTACACTTTAGCAGAAACTTGCCAGTAATGTAGTTATTATTGTTTTAATTTAAAATACTTCTTTTTACATGCCTTTGCTTTTGATTTGCAAGCAGTTCAAAGTTTAAAAATTCCTGTTTCTTGCCCCTCCTTACACTTACCCTTTTTGTCCCCTCACTTTGTCCACTTCTTTTCTTCTTTTCCCCTCTAATTCCAAGTAAAAAGGATTTGGTGGGGAAAGAGTCTGGCTTGATTTACTGAAAAGGATAAGAACTGAAGTCTAGATGGTAAAAGTCCATCAGGCCATGCAAATTATGGAAGCAATAAGCTTTATACTTCGTTTATAAGTAAGTGACTTCTAGTACCAGACTTGTTTTTGGATGCTAGTATTGAGAGTGTAACTGACAATAGTAGCAAGTTGTTTTTCTCCATCTTCATTTTGTGGTAGCCAACTTTGATTGCTATAGCAAGTAACAGAATATGGTTTGGGTGATCTGGTGATAGTGTGTTAAAGAGTTGCCTTGAGCATAAGTCTTGAGTTTCTGAGATTATAGTGGTGTTTTTAGTTTCAGGGAAATGTGATAATGTGTGTTACATTTCTCCCTGTGCCCTTTCTGCTGTAGTTTTATTGTTTGTAAAGACTATGGGTAGGAATCGCTTTTAGATTCCTGAGAGTATTTTAAACCATTTGTTTTATATTATATAATTTGATTATTAGGGCTGAACATACTTGATTTTTTTTTTTCTGTGCATGCGTTTTGTTCAAACTATAGGTTAAAGTTTTTCTTGGTTATGTCAGGTAAAAGATTAACTGAATACCATATTAGGTTTGAAAAGCTTATTTAGCTTGCTCCATATATGCTGTATATATGGAACAGTTTTAACCATGTGCTATTATTTGGGCTTTAAAACATCTTTTTAGTAGAAAGGGCCAACTTACAATAAATACTGTCATAGTATACTTAGATGAGAAGAAAATTGCAGGATTGAATTCTGTGATCATGAGTTGTGGTGAGTGCATATGACAGAATCTGTTATTTTTGAGCTACTTTTATTCAAGTAGAAAAATAATAGTATCAGTTATTCTTCAGGAAATTTATCTACTGTTAAACTGAAACTTAATCTCATGGTTTTCTTAAAGCATATTTATAAATCATCTTTTTAATTACAGAGATAAATTGTTGTCTGGTTGATTTTACTATCACCAGTTCAGGCAAACTGTCATCTGGTATGTCGCTATTTGACTTTCTTAAAAATTTTATATGTAAAATTCAATAAACGTTTCAAAGCTTCTTGCATTATTTCAGGTTATTTCAGTAATTATTTATTGAACTATGGTATTCCTGTTTTTACTTTGCTTTACACTTTAGGAAATACTGTGTGTCCTTTATTGTTGGAAAATGCTGTTTATCAGAGCCACATGTAACAAAGTTACAAACTGAGTGTTATAAAAGATACAGTGTGATATAGGCAATAATATAATTGTGAAAGGAATAATTTTAAACTAGGAATGTAGATAGAAGCAGTTTAGAACTTGTAATCAGTAGGTGCTTTTATTTTAAAATAGATTTTAAGAAATCTTAATCAAAACCTTGGAACTTTGTTTTATTTAGTTTTCTGTCATGTTATTCAGTTTTATCATGCATGTTATTAAAATGATTTCTAACTTCTAAATTCAGCTGCATTAATGTATAAGCAAGGCACTTTCAGGATATTCCTTTTATTATTTAGAAGCCTTATACGTTGACTTTTAGAGGTGTACTTCAAGAAAAACTTAGTGTTTTTGTTTAGGGGATGGTCCTTGAAGTCATGCTTCCCTGAGGCAGTCAACCATCCTTGTAAACTGGCCTGTGCAAGTGGGACATTTTTATCTCCTGAAGTAATCTGTTTAATATGATAGCCATTTACCACATGTGGCTGTTGAAATTTGAGCTAATTGAAGTTAAGTAAAATGAAAAATTCAGATCCCCAGTCTCTTGGCACAATCTGAGTTCTAGGATTTTTGTTGCTACTAATTTAGTTGTTATTTCTAGGCCTTTTTAGGGAAGAGAGTTAGATACTTTTTTTTCTTTAAATAATGTACATAGTAATTTGTACTGATAATCGGCAATCTTCCAAGTCCAGGACTGTAGGGTCTTACTATTGTCATTCTTAAGTCTTTGTGTGTCTTCTTTGTTGTGCCATGCCGGACTACTGGTTCTCAGCTTTAATTCCTAAGTATAAATTCAGGTATCATAGAATAGTGATATTGTCTTCAGTAATATCATCACTGGAGGTGATAGTTTTTATTGTTGTTGTTATTGATACATAGTCCTATTCAGAATGTGCCTTGGAACTCCCATGTTTTAAAATCAACCAGAATAGGTATAATTCCTCTCTGGTTTTGTCCCCAACTGTTTATATGGTGAGGTACATTTGTTTCATTTTATCTTTGATTGTTGGAAGTTATATAAAATTTTAATCTTTTCATAATTATATAAAATGTGGTACAAATCTGTAAAGCAGAGCATATTCTGTGAGAGAGAGAGAGAGAGAGAGAATGAGACTGAGACTGAGACTGAGTATGGAGAGAGCGAGATGGACAGACAAATGGGTAGACAGGCATGGAGAGGGAACCATGAGCTGTTTTTCCCAAATAATCCTGTGATTTGTTAATTTTTTATAGGATTATAGTTTTATTCCTTTCTGTGATTTTTTTTTTTAATTTTAAAGGGGGTAAAATTTAACACAAGAAAACAGAACAAAACGGGACATAGGAAATCATAAATCTCAAAGCTAGACAACTAGAGATCTTCACTATCTGTCATATTGTCTCTTGTTTTCTTCCAAATGATTGTCTATATCTTTGTAAACGGGGAATTCATACAAAACAACATAGCCAATCTTTCACAAGATGCCCAGTTCACCGGCTCCACTTGCTAAGGGGTGGGGCACAGGATGGGGGACGGAATGACATGAGATGTTTGATTCTCAGCCCACGTGCCACCAGGCTCTCAGCCGCTCACCAGAGTGGGGGAGTTCCTTGTTCTCCCAGCACCCCAGGGATTTTTTTTTGTACACTGATAAATATTTATGTCTAAGACTGCTGAGTCTTGAGTACTTTGGATGTAGATACCTTTACTTCTGTCTTGCATTTGAAGAAGCATCATTCCTTCCTTGCACATTAGGAGTACAGCTTGGTTCTTTTAACTTGGGAGTGAGGTAGGTTTTAGCTATTCCTTTACTTTGACAACTTTTGAAATATAGTAACACCTAATCTATACCTGATTAAGGTAATTCCCTAGAGTTTGGTAGTTTTCTCAGTTTTATCCAAATTTTCATTACTGTTTTGTTTCATGTTTTATTCCTATAAATAAAACGAAGAATTGAGTTGTTAATAATGTGGAGTGGTATTAAAATTTTCAAGACAAAACTATTTTATTTGTATGAAATGTATTTATATGGATTTAACATGTGTGGTTATGATTATCTCAGCAAGGGGGTTTTCTTCCCTCTAAACCCGAACTGTAACTGCTTTCTCAGGCTTCCAGAATGGCAGAAAATGGAGTTGAAGAATAGGAAAATAATTGAGGTTAATCTCACATGTACTATATTGGTTGACATTATGAAAGTACATTTTAAAAATTTTATCATTTTGCCTGTAAGCCAGATTTCTTTTGGCAATATGGTTTGAACTTAGGGCCTCTGCACTGAGTCTCATCCTCAGCTTCTTTTTTGATCATTTGACTTTTGACACAGGGTCTTACTAAGTTGCATGTTGCCCAGGCTAGACTTCAATGTGTATGGTCCTCCAGCTTCAGCCTGCGTGAGTGCTGGGATTACAGGTGTGGGCCACAACTCCTGGCCTAATAGCTTCCTAATAGTAGTTCAAAGTTTTTCTTTTCCTCTTGCCAAGTAGAATGATGAGAGGGGATGCTGGCGTAGGAAAGTCTAGGAAAATAAGTTTTCTTCGTTTTAAAGATTCTGTTTTATGGTGGAACAGTTGGGAAGATGGTTCTTGTTGGGTGGCTGGTCAATGACTATTTATGCTTCCTTCATGGAGGATGGTAAGGGAAGGAAGTTAGTAGTAAAGAGCCCATGTCTCTGGTTCCAAGTGGATAAAAACAGGGTCATTCCGTTTGAGTGCTACGAGGGAAAAGAATCTGGGAAAAAAGAATTTAAAAAGTGACTTGCAAAAGAAAAAAATTTTTTTACAGTACATATGTTTGAATTGCCAGTTCATTTTTCATGTATTGTTATAAGACGTGTTTAAAGTGCTTTTGAGATCAGAAAAGAAAAAATGGAAGATCGAAAAAATCTTTCTCATTTCTCCCTACTGGTATGTTTTCTGTTTCTGTTACTGTTCTCTTTTTTTATTTTATTTATTTATTTACTGGGAATTGAACTCAGGACCTTGTGCTTGCTAGGCAGGCGCTGTGCTGCTGAGCTTCATCCCTGGCCCCTGTGTATTACTGTTTCCTACGTTCTGGTTAGGCTTTGGCAGCAATGTGAACATAAACTTGTGTTTCCCAGAAGGCAAACCACATGAGTAATTGAGCAATTAATTGTGGAAGGCCACGTGCAATTGCAAGAGAAAGGTTGTACACTTCAGCTCATTGATTAGTGTCCTAGGTAGCTATGAGAGGAGTGTGTCAGCTATGATTACCACTAATAATATACTGCTGCTTTTTCTTGGCAACAGTATTACTTCACTGCTCTTTCATCTATTCTTTGCTGATTCTGGATTGTAGCTGACTTAACTTAAAAAAAGAGAGCAAACATGTCTGTAGACTAGACAGGGAAGGTTTAGAATTAAAGGCAGGAGCCAGATTTAGGAAATGCAGTGGATCAAAACAGGATATAGGTAGACCAAAGGAAGGCACGTAGAATAGAGCAAGATAAGAGTTGAATAAGCAGCAACTAAAGGAGCTCATGGTGGAGAATGAAGCAAGGTGCTGTATTAAAATCCAGGTTGCAGTCACACATCAGAACACACGCTGGAGGATAGGCAGTTGATTAGAGGTATATAATTTAGGTGCTGGAACATTTATAGACACTAGATTTTTTTATTAGGAAAACATGGGTGTGAGACTGTGTCTTCTGGCTGGGGAAGTTCTTCATGGTCTTCAGAGGCAATGGCTACTCTAGGTAATAGCAGTCATAGATTGCGGTGTTACAATCTACATCTGGCAGTTCTGGGCTTGGGCTGATTCCTGGACTTTTAAGGGAAATTAGGTTTTGATGCATTTGCCTCTCAGAGTAGGACAGATTTTTTTTTTTTTTTTGATCGTGGTTCATAAAATCCTAATCCTTTTGTTGTGCAGAAACTTGGAGCTAGGGGGTTGATTTTTGGAAGCAGATGATTAGATTAATGTGATATAACACACTGTTGACATTTGAAAGAGGTGTATCTTGAAGCTTTCCAAAAGTCTCACTTTGGAAATACCATTATGACATACAATTTTCCTCCATAAAATAAAATTTTTGCCCTGGCTGGCCCATTTAACAAAGATGTTTGTGCAGATGGTTTTTTCTTGTTTTCCACTAAGCATATGGTTAACTGGTTCAGTTCATAAATCTGAATGATCCCTGATGATTTATTTCCACTCTTGTATTTTTGGCCAACACTAGTCATTCCTTAAAGCTCTTCATGTGTTTTTTTTTTTTTTTTTTTTTTTTGGTCTTTTTTAGACAGGGGTCTCACTATGCAGTTCAGGTTAGCCTTGGGCTCACTTTGTAGCAAAGGCTGGTCTCAAAACTTGGAACAATCCTCCTGCCTCAGCCTAACCTCTTCATGTTTGCCACCAGCTCTAGCAATTGCCTTGTTTTTAAATTTTATGTCCAGTTTCAATGAAGAACTTTAAAAATAATAGCTTCAGGAAGCTATTATTAATACTGTGCCAGGAAGTTCCTGGCATCAAGTAAAGGTAAAAGCAAAACAAAACAAAACAAAACAAAACACCAAAATAGAAACAAAACCCACAAATAAGCTACCCACAAGAGAGATTCATTTGCATGTGAAATCATTAGTCTTTTTCAGGGTTGACCTCACCCTCAAGTCTGCAAAATTCCTTTTTTAGTGGGTCTCAGATAGTTGAAACTGACCCCAAGTCCATCAATGTCTAGGATCTTCTGTTTATATGTAGAGTTTTGGGTTAACCATTTAAAGCCATTTGTTTGTAGATTAATACAGGTTGGGTATATTTTATCTGAAATGCTTGAGATCAGAGCTGTTTCAGATTTTGAGGTTTTTTTTTGGGGGGGGGGAGTTTGAAATAAGTGCAAACTTTACTGGCTGAGTATGCCATGGCACTCAAATTAAGTTTTAGATTTTGGGTTAAGGATGCTCAGCCTGTATTAACCTTAGTAATTTTATTACAGGGACACTAAGCTAAGCATATTAAATAAAGTTCTTCAAGGAAGCAGGAGTGCATAGGTGTTTCTGTGTCATCGTTGTCAGTTCTGGTAAGATTTTCCTCTAGAACTTTTGACCAAAACACTTGCGTACCTTTATTCACAATGGACAGTTTGTTCTGGGGATAAAGGTAGTAGTGTAATTCTCTTGCTTATATAGGGGATGATAGTTTGATTCTTTTGGATTATTTATATAGTTTTCTTATTTGGAAATTTCACTGATTTGTAAGTAATGATAGCTGCTGTCATTTGTTGGTGCACACCTTCTACTACTTGTGTCTTCTACTCAGTTTATACCCCACCATTTTTAAGTGTCAGATTACTAACATGAATTTAGCCTTCTACCCATAGAAGTAAGAAAATTATCATGGTTGGATCTATTATTGAGGGAGGTTTATTGGGTTTTCTTACATACTGTTAAACATATAGTGAATCTTTTTATTATTTGTCTTTATAAAATTTTTCAGCTGTGTAATTAGAAATTACTGAAGAAAAATTTGTATTTTGTTGAATGAATTCACTTAATTCTTACAGAATAAAATTAAATTGTATTTAGAAAATACTGCAATTAAGACACTGCCACTATCATTTGCTTTCCTTTTAATTTTTATTACTTGGTGCTTTTACATGTCCGTAGTATACAGGTTATAAAGTTTCAAGATTGAATTTAGGGCCTTCACATGGAGCTATATCCCCAGCCCCTCATCCCCTTTAAAATACTTCTAAAATTCTGGGACAGAGTCTCCCTTAAAGCACCAAGTTGTGTGTGCTGGGCTTAAATTGGTGATCTTCCTGCCTCGTCACTCCCAGAATGCTGGAATTATGGGCTTGTACCATCATGCCTTGCTTTAAAATTTAATTTTATATGCAATATAATTTTAATGTTGCATACAGCGGTAAATGTTTTGATGTTGTAAGTATTGAAACTTACTGTGAGTTATGTTCAGAACTGTTGTAAGTCAGATTCACTCCAAGTCTTGACAAAGTGAGCATTATACAGTACACCTGTGAAAGTTTGTAGCTTGAATGTTCGTAAGTCAGGGACTTACAGTATTTAATTGTCTGTTCACTTGTCTATTTGCCCACATACTCATGCTTCCGTGTTATCTGTGTTGAGGTTAGACATTTCTATGCTAGGATAATTTATAGTTCAGTGGGATCTCTTGAGTTGGTAATGTCAGGCTTTCAAATTTTTGACGTTTTAAACTTATTTTTGTCACTTCTGAGGAAAAGAATCTATGGGTTTTAGTAAGAATTTTTAACTTTATTTTACCCTCTTTGAATTATGTTTAGGGGAGAATTTATCTTTATTTTACCCTCTTTGAATTATGTTTGGGGGAGATACACCGTGATATAATTTGAAAAGTAAAGCCAGATATCTCTTAATTCTTATTTTACTGTTAAGTTCTATTGCAAAGTGATAGTAGTACATTTACAGAATGTCATAAAAGCTACATAAGTAGCTTTAAGGAGTCCTTATTTTTGCAAACATTTTATAAGCAGACTTTATGAAACTAAATCTTTCATGGAACTATACTACATAAAGCAATAAAATCATTACAGTTTCTCCTTGAAGGTGATGTGAAGACAGTTTGACTCAAGGTCTCTTGAGACACATTCACAAAACTGGAGAGTTCAGAGGAATACAGAGAGTTCAGATTCAATCCAGACCCTGCATTTTTGTGGGTAAGGAAACTAAAAGGTCCTGTAGTGTCTGTGGAAAGCAAGCAAAATAACTGTGCAAAGTTTCATCAGGTTCATTCTTCTTTCCAGATATTTAGCACTGGGTTGTGACAAAAAAAAGAATGCTGTTTTACAGCGTTGCAGTTTCCCCTTTATCTTTTGCAGTTATTGTTTTTTTTTTTTTTTCTAAAAGTTCAGAGAACCTTTTAACTATTACTCCAAAACCAGAAGGAACTTGTAGTTTTTCCTGAAGCATTAAAGTTGCCTATTGAATCTGTGGAGGAAGTTCAATGGGAAGAATGTAGGAGGCTGGTTGTGGGCTGGGGAAAGAAGGTGAAGAAGGGGTGGTGGTCATTAGGGAGAATAGGAGATTTTGTGTATCATAGCTGTAGGCTATTTAGAAATGGTAAACCAACTCAATCACCTGGAGTTACTCATACAGCTCATTAATGGGAAAGTCAGAATTGCAGTTTGATCTCTAATGAAGCTGTGTTTTCTTTTGAATTTTGTTGTATTGTATTGTCTTTAAAGCTGTCTGGGGTAGCTATAATTTCTCAGCGACATGGTATTATATTTCTCAAGTAGAGGGTATTTCATCTTTAAGATGTAGGTCCTGCACATTAAAATTTTTCTTTATCTTTTAAAAAAATCTTAAAACTCTGAAACATGATTCTGCTTTGAATAAAGGGTACTTTTATGTGCCAAATGATTATTAGTCTTCTCTAGTCATTTATTTTCTTGGAAGTAAAACTTTCTGAACATAGCCTTACTGAATATGGATTTCAGGGCCATAATAATGCTTCTTGCCCCTGCAGTTTCTGAACTGATCTGAGTGTGGCAGTGAATTATGGATGCGTTATTTCAGGAGTTTTGCACATGCCGTGCTTTAAACCACTGATTATTTTTGTAAAATGCTGTTGTGTGGATTTGGCTCATTCCGTTGACACTGAACTCATCAGATGGCTATATTGTCTTCTAGGAATGTGACTTGAATTGATTAAATGACATAGGCAGCAACATCTGTTTTATAAAGCTGGTTTAGTTTCCTAAAACTTTGAATTTTCAAATTTACAGCTTGCAAATAGAATAAAGTATATTTCTTTTGTTCCATAAAAAGATTTTCAGTTTTGATGATAGCTTGTTTAAATCTTATTCTTAGCAATTATTTGTATAACTCATTCTATTAATTTTCAAGGAAAAGACACATCAAGAATGTTGGAAGTTTATAGTTTATAGTTTATAGTTTATAGTTTATAGTTTATAGTTTATAGAAAAATAAAAGAGATACATATGTGGGTTAGTATCACAAAAAAATTTGGTGATAAACCTATCAATCTAAGAGCTGTGTATTAAAGAAGGTAACTTTGTATACAGTGAGCAGCACTATTAATATATAATAACACCCAAAGGACATCAACAAAGGATCAGGTTGACAGGGAGTCACACAGGGAACTCTACCTCCCCACAATTGAACATAGTTTTTTTGGGGGGGGCGGGGGGTTGACTTTTGCTTTTTTGCATGCAGTTTTACAACTACCTGAACAAGTGCATTTTTCTAGCAGACCACCCAAAGTTTGTTTCTGGATAGAATACTTTAAACAATATGTAGACTGATAGAGATAGTCCCACATAATAAGTCTCGAGGGTTTGTCATATCAGTGGCCATTTATTGTATTTGGTTGATCCAGTAGTCTTTGTACAGTAAGTTTTCTTTTACAATTGGGAATCTTACCTGTGGCCTCAAGGCGAGCATTGGTATTTACTAAATAACCTTGGCATGACTGTTCTTTTGTATAAAAATCCTTTCTAAATCTGATCTGTTTTGTGTTTTAGACTCAGAAAATGAGCCTATTTGCCCTCCCTGTGTCTTTTGTTATAAGTTATAATGATAACCATCTATTGTGATAGGAAGTTTTATATTTTCTGTCTCCCTAGGCTTTTTTATTTAAAAAAGTATAATTTGCTAAGTACGGTCTTATTTCAGCAGTTAACTATAACTATTAAAATAATTCAACTATCATAACTAGAAAATGAGGTACTACATTTGAAGTATAATATAGGCTTGTATCACATAGAACTGTGCCTTCCGCTAAGTGGCTAGAGGCCCACTGAGGACAGCCCATGTACGTACTCTGCCATGGGTACCTTAATCTAGAACCTGCTCAGTATATTCAGCAGCAGCTTGCTCCACAAGTACTAGTTGAATGAATTCCTAAAAGAAATAAAAACCTGAAAGGAGAGATTCGTTTCTTTTCACCTGTTTGTCTTGATGTTTAAAATTAGTTTGAACTACAAACGGTGCCTTACTAGTAAATGTGGTGATGTATTATGAACATTTTCAGTGTTCTGGTTGATCATCATGAGGAAAACGCTCAGAGTTTTACATAATCTGCCCAAAATCAGAAAGTGAGTGAGTGACAGAACAGCCTTCAAAACCAGGCAGCCTTTGTGCTTAACCACAGTGAGTTTGGCCTATCAGTATTTATTGAGACCCAGCTCTACAATTTCCCACCGGTTTCCTTCTCCCCATATGGGGGATTGAGGGCCTTGAGCCATCTCCCTAGCCCTTCTTTTGTAGTTCATTTTGAGAAAGGGTTTTAGCAAGTTGTGCAGGCGGAGCTCAAACTTGTAATCCTCCTGTCTCAGCCCCGCGGAGTCCTGGGACCACGGATGTGTACCACCACGCCCCACTTCCCACTGATTTCTTCAAGTGACATTGTGGAGGTTGCTCATTGGCGACAAGAAAAGTATGGAACGCTGATAATTTAGTTAGTGTGTTGGCTTCCTCTCTGAACTTCTTTCTCTACCGCAAGTGATTAAAGTTTCAGACCACCCTTCTTTTCTTGAATGTAAGTGCATCCAGCAAGTGCTGTGATCCCAGTGCTATGGGAGGCAGATTGCCTTTCTAATCGGTGTCTTTTTTGTAAATGAGAATGAGACCAATAGATGGAGACAGTGGCGAGAGAAAGGGGATGAACAAAAGAATTAGGATGTATTGTGTATATGCACTAACTCCTTATGAGGGATAGAATTATGTACTAATAAAAAATAAAAATTGAAAAAATAAATGATGTTCTTTATAGAATAAACATACTAATTTTAGATTGTTTTTTAAATGTGAGAATATGATATTAGGAGAGATACATGTTATTTCTCAAGGCTGGGCAAAGGAAAGTAGACTTATACTGGACCATTGATTGTTTCTGGTGGTACAAGTTTGAATTAAAAAACAAAAGGGTGGGCATGGTGGCTCACACCTGTAATTCCAGCACTTTGGGAGACTGGGGCAGGAAGAGTGGAAGTTTGAGTTCAGCCTGGGCAACTTGGTAGAGCCTGTTTCAAAATAAAAAGTGAGGCTGTAGCTCATTGCAGAGGCCCCAATACAGGGGGTGGGGAGAGTACTTAATAAGAATGAAGTCCCAGTGTTAAAATTTGATGACTGTTTAATCAGATGGGAACTGTTTTCCTGAAAGCGCTTTAGGGCATTTAGAGGTAATGCTTCTACATGCTTAGTGAAAGCAGAAATTTAAGCATTTGGTGAAAGTATTTTTTAGCAGAGAATGTTTAAAAGTCAGATGATAATCTTCTGTAAGCCTCAAGGGTGACACAATTCACTGCTCCTAAATAAGAACTTAGTGTTTCTTGCAAATGAGGATATTGCTCTAGAAAACGATTTGTCATAAAAGGTGTGTGTGAAACTTGTATAACTTTTATGTAAACTCTTGTTGATTTTCTTAAGCAGAAATGGCTGAGAGTAGATTTACAGTTTATTAAAAATCAAAATTTGCTTTGGTACATAGGATATAATATGTTTCTCTGTCTAGTACTATATAAAATGGGCCAGCCCCCCTGTGGAAAAGCTGATAGAGAACAGAGGAGATGGGGAAGGGAATCACTTAGGTGTCTATTATCAGATCCCTACAGCAGACAGAGAGTACCCAATGAGTAAGATGCTCACTTTTTCTCTGAATGGACCAGACAGTAACCTCCACCTAACAGTTCCAAATCAGCATATCTAGCTGTAGAAGTAAATTGTGGCATTTCCTGGATAAAGAGCAACAGTAGGAAACATTAACTTTGTATGGTTATACTCTGACATATTAAGGCTTAGCCTTGGTTCCTGATCATCTACATCTTTATTCAAAATTAAAGTTGTAATTCATTGTGCTAATTTTCCTAGAGTGAGTTAATTCACTTAGCTTTTGTTGTTTACCAACCAACTTTTGGGTGCTGTGTGGAGGGCAAGTGATAAGATCTGTGACCTTATGAGGAATTTTTTGAGTATCTTTTTTTCAGTTCTCAGTGGAGAGAGGCTGGTCTAGATTTCTCTTGGGGTCAGAGGAGAGAAAGCAGTTTATTCTCCCTGCAAAAGTGGGTGAAACTAATACCTTTATAGATGTGTTTGAGTTCATTAGGAGGGAAGGAAATAGACAACATAAGAAAAGCATGAAGTTTTTCATCATGTGCCACGTGTGGGATACACAGACTCCTTTTGAGCCACTCGAACATGGAATCTAGGTTGAGGTCAGATTGTGAGGTACAGTCAGACCTAAATGGGAGAAAAAGATAAAACACTTAAAAATGTTTTTTTCTTTCAGGACTGGGACTACAACTCAGTTGCAGAGTGTTTGCTTAGGATATGTGAGGCCCTGGGTTCAGTCCTCAGTGCTGGGGGCAGTGGGCGGAGGAGAGTCATGTTTTGGTTATCTGCCATACCACATAAACACTACTAATGATACTTACTGTTAGTGAGTTTGTGCTTTCATAAGCATTTTCTAAGTAAGTGTTCACCTATGTCAAAATTTCCTATCAAAAGGATTGCTTTTATGTGAACATGTTAATATTTTTGGCTTTCTATAAAAGGATGGGTTGCTGGGTGGTAAATGTCAATTTAAAATGTTAGACTTCGTTGATTAAAAAATCATAAAATGTTGCTTTCTCATTTTCATGATTTTTAGCTAGCAGCTGGTAAGTAACTGCCTTTGAAGCAGTTGGAGCTCCCATTTTTGTCCTAGAACATCTTACTGATGAAAATAGAGTTGCAGTTGTCCTAAATGACTGGAGAATGGACAAAGAGATAAAGCAGAGAACAGGGGTAGGGTTCCTGGTGGCAGTGAGCCAGGGGCTTGCTGACATTTACAGATAACTGAAGAAAGCGTGCACTGCGTTTCTAGTCCTGTCAGATAGATGCTGCCTGAATCGAGGTAGAAGGGCAAGGCCGGCCCTCCCGCTGTGTGCATGGGTTCATTTTTGTAGTTAGGCTTCATGTGTGCTGCTGTATTTTTCTCACATGAATTCAGTATCATTGTATGGATCACATGGTGATGATTTAGACTAAAGAACAGATTTTTTTTTTTTTAATCAGTAGCTAAAAATATACTTTGTCTTGACAGCAGCACCAGATTCTGTGTGGACTTGTTTACTATTCAAACTGTTAGGTATTTTTGTAAGATTCCTATTGATATGTATTCCCAACAAAATAAAATATTAGTGTAGATGATTAGATATAAATGTTTTTAAAGTTTTAGGCCATGTCTGCTTAGTTAATTCACTTTTGCAAGTCAGATAGTACCCCTGAATACAGAGACATAGCCAGTTGTGTCTCAATCAAAATATCAGATTCTTAAACTACATAGACCCTGCTGAACTACCAGAGTTAAAATTTCATAGTGTAAATGCAGCCTGGATTGTTGGTGTTTTTTACTTTTCTATTTACTTTAAATTTAGAGGGAAATGGTGGTAGATATTTTGATGGCATAATTTATTGTTGGTGGCTCCATGTTTGCTTTTTGTTTTTGTTTCAAAAATTTGTTTTTAGTTAACATATATTATTCCTTGTTGGAAACTCTGTTACTTGGTTCTGTGATACATTATTTCATTATTCTTATGCTCTGATCACAAATTTTATTACCAGTTTTGGGAAGAACAGCACTGTTACCTCATGCCTCATTTCTCTGGCTATAGAATCGTAATTTTAAGAACTCCTGAGTGATACTGAAGGCTCAGCCCTCAGACCTTTTTTGTTAACTGTGCCTTACTTATTGACCCTCCACTAAAGCTTTTCTCCGTAGCAACAATCAGAAAGCCTCTGGAGCTCTCAGGTAGCATACAGGCTATACAGAATTTGTTCGTTCCTTCAAGGCAAGAACACCTACAAAAAGACAGAACAAACAAGACAAAAAACCTTTTCGGTTGGTAAGGTAGCACGTACCTGCAATCCCAGCACTGGAGTGGTGGAGGCAGGAAGATTATTGTGCGTTCGAGACCAGTCTGGGCTACATACACAGTTCACGGTTAGCCTGGACTATATATGAAAATCTTGTTTCAAAAAGTCAACATAAACAAAACTTTAAAAAAATATAATTTAAAAGATGATTGGAGCTGGGCGTGGTGGTGTATGTGGTAATTCCAGTACTCTGGAGGCTGAGGCAGGAGTATCCTGAGTTCAAGGCCAACCTGGTCTACATGGAGAGTTAAAGGCCAGCCTGGGCTAAGCAGCCAGATCCTGTCTCAAAAAACCAAGTAAAACAAAAAGTTTGAGTTAAGCTAATATTTTCTTTGCACTTGAAAGCTAGATTTTTATCTTAGGTTCAAATTTTCCTTCTGTATAAAATTTCTTACACTGTTCATATCTCGGAGAACATAAGGTTGAGTGTGATTAGCTTTTCTCTTTTTTGATATAGGAATAATCACTTTCATTGCCTCTGCTGTGCTAAAACTGCTGTTAGTAATATTTTGTGGGAACCTTGTTGTCTGGCCTTTGCAGGGGATGGTTTGAAAAGCTCTCAGTTTCTGCAACTTTGTGCTTAAAGTCTTCCTTACAGTCTTCCAGTTCATTAATTCCTTCTCTGCTTTCCAGTTTCAACTTTACCTTGAGGCTATTTAGTTGTTCCTATCCATTATTCATAGTTATTTAAAATGTATTTTAAATTAAACATTTTCAAGATTTTTAATCTTTTTCATTTCTACATAGACTGATTTGATTTTTTTCCTTAAAATAAATTTTATAAAATTTCTTAACTTTATCATTTAGGAACCTCAGTATGACACATACTTATTTCCAGGTATTTCCTAACCTTTTCTGTTTCTAGCTTGTTTGAAAAGATTTTCTCTTTCCTCTGCTGTACTTGTAGACCGTTCTTCATAGTTTTCTTGGCCCCTGTAGTTGCTCTTATCCGGTGGTTTCGCAGCTGTTGGTGATGACCATCTGAAATCACATCTTAGATTGGTGACTCCCTAGATCGGAGTCCCATTTCTCTGCAGTGGTGGATGGATCTTTGCTCTAGGCAGTGAGGCAGTTGGATTGTGTTGTTCAGATCCTCCAACTGCAGTAGCCTTACTTTTCTAGGCAGGAAGCTTCTGGAAGCACAGGCAATGGTTAATAATCTCCTTTTAGCCGGTTTTCATTTTTAGTCTCATCTTGGGTGGGTTGTTTTTATTTCTAGTTTCACAGAAGTTGACAGGCCTTCATTGATAACTCTGCTAAAAGCAGAGCTTAGCAGTCTGGTAGCTAGCTTCAGCTCCTCTTAGTTTTGCAGTTTTTGTTTTCATGGTAATGATAGTATTGCTTTGTTTTCTTTTTAGTTTAACTTTAACCCTAACTAACCCTAGCCCTTCCCAAGTCACAAAGTTGCTCAGCTTACATTTGAACTTGCTGTCTCAATCTGCTAGTGTGCAGGTGTTAAAGATATGTGTCACCATACCTGGCTTGTACTTGTGCTTCTTAGTGTGGCTAGGTCTTTTTAAACTCTTCTTCCTCCATGTTATCTGTCATAACAGTATGCATAGATCCTGTGATTTTATTTATAAGTAAATTAATTAAAAATAGAACAATTTTAGCTTATTATATTTCCTTTAATACTCCTTTGATTTTCAAGAAAAACATTCTTAGGTATCTTTGCGTATTGTATAGAATATACGAATTTTCCCACTTACATAATTCAGCCAAAATTTATTTAGTTTTGTGGGCTTTCTACTGCTGAAGTAACTTTTGAATGTGGTTAAGGTGAGTTTGATCAGATAGAATGAGGGTTTGCCGATAAAGTTGGACTGAACGTTCTTTACCACTCAGGCCTATTTTGTCTGCAAATGATTAGAAAATGCCTCGTCCCTAAAAAGCAGCAAGGATTTAGGATACACACAGGCTTTCTTTTCTTCTTTCCCTTTCCACTTGCTCTTTTCAGTCCCCTCGTATCTTTCTATTTAAAAGAGGGAAATACAAGATTTCTGATTTAATTCCTTTATGTAGATTCTGGTTGTTGGAAATTTTATAAATGACTTTAAGGCTAGAAAGGTAATTGGATATTGTTAATAATGAAATTAAACCATGTTAATGTCTTTTTGCTAATTACTCCACCTGATCATCCTTAGACTTTGGGGAGCTTCTCACTGAGTTCATCATTGGAGGGTTTTCTTGTGAGACACTTGTCTAGTAGTCCATTCACTTGAGGACTAGAGGAAGTTCCTAATTTTCATTCCCACTATTCCCAGGATGACTTACTTCTTCTAAGGAGCAGAGCTGTATCTTATTTCTTTATGCTTTTCTTTATAATTGTGGGTTATTCTGATTATTAAGAAGCAGGAATTCTTACTTTTCTTTGGAAGGGGGAAAGTGGGTATTAGAGATTGTGAGGAGGATTTTCCTGAGCGATTTCTATTTTACACACAGTTTTCGACTAGATTTGGTAATGCTTTTAGATAAGATACTTGAGGTTACTTTGTAGAAATATTAAAAAATAAGTAAATGGGCTCCCATTTCAGTTTACTTCTAAAATAATAAAGCAATATAAAGGTCTATATTCAGTTGATATTTGTACTTATTTATCAAGATCTTTAGTTTCTAAGAAAAAGCATACATATTTTTATAATGCTGAAAAAATGCAGTTTTAAAAAAAGTTAAAGAAGTCTTTTAAATGCTCTTCTCTGTCCCTTTTCCCTTCCGTCCATCCTTCCCTTTCTTCTTTCTCTTCTTCTTTCCCTTTCTTTTCTTTCTTTATTGGAGATAGGGTCTCACTAATTTGCCCAGACCGGGCTGGAACACAGGATTCTCCAGATTAAGACGTATGCAAAGCACTTGGCTCAAAATATTTATTTTAGTGTTGAAGTATAGAAATTGTTCTTGCCATTGCCCTGGAAATGGACTGATCTTCAGCTTTCACTTTGTGAGATAGATTTGCTTAGCACTTTGAGGTATTTATTTCCTTCCTATATTTAATCTGACAAGGAAGAATAGTTCTACATACCTAAAAAAAGTCCTTTGAAGCTACAGAATACAATTTGTGCTAAAAGGTGGTATATTTTATTTTCTCTTCAAATATGTTTAAACGAAATTAGATTTCTTAATTTTCATTTCTTTTAATTTTATTTTGGATTTAGAGTTGTATTTCTGTTTTTTTTTTTAAAGTAAGCAATTAGAAATCTTGTTTATTATATGAGAGTTAAATTTTCTCTAGCTATATGAAAGTTTTCAAAGTTTGGCATGCTTGATTTAAAAAGTATTTTATTATATTATGTTGCTCGGGAGGCAAGAAGAGAGTGTCTGGCTATATAAGATCAGCGGTGTGAATCTTTGTAGCAAGGAAGATGTGGAAGGATCTGGTTCTACAAAGACAGTAGCCACTACCCTTTCATTGCCTTGTATGTTTCTTATGGTTATTTTCTTTCTGTCTGTCTGTCTTGTCTCTCTGTGTGTTTTTTTTTATAAATTCTTTCAGTGGATATTAAGCCTTAAAAAAATTACCTTAACCATGTTAAGCTGCTTTTCTAGCATTTTATTATCAACTGAGAAAATGAATACACTTCTAGGTAGGACAAAATTATTAATAGCTTGGGTGAGCTTTTCTTTACATTCTTTTTGATAATTCCTTGTTGATTTGAAATAATTTGCCTTCTAACTTTTGATGCTGTGGTATTTTAATTAAACCTCTATTTCTGTGCCCTTAAAATTCTCATATTTTTGAGAGTTAAAAACATATGCCTGTTTAAATTGAGAGTCTGATTAGTGTTGTGCCCCTGATTCTTGAGGGCACCAATGTGTTTTACAAACTGTAGATAAATAGTAGTTAAAAGAATGGAGTTTTGGTTGAGGTATTTGACAGGAAATTACTCAGTTGACTTCAAGCTGTAATTTTTCAAGGTAGCAAAAGAAACATCTCAAGATAATGAAGTTTCCTATAGTTTCATTGACAAGGTGATTTTGTATTGTTATCACATATTTAAAACAATCAACACAATCTCTGCTTTAATTAAAACAAGTAAACTTTAAAAAGCGTGGAATGCAAAGGAGTTGTGCAAAAGTATCAGATTGTTAAACAAGTTGCCTACATGATTGTGTTTTGGATTGCTTCCTGAAAAAATAGATCATGAAGCTATTGATGTAAAGCATAAATTGCATAATAGAAAGGAATGTACTTCAGATTTGGTGTAGTGAGCAGTTTTTCTGTATTTATAACTTTCATACTTAACAAAAATGAATAGAATTGAATGTACTTTCATAGTAATACTTCATGAATTTCTTTTGCAAATTGTGGCAAAGCCAAGCCCAAACATTGTTATAATCCATTCATGACAAACCTCTCAGAAAAAGTTATGGAGAAGCTTTGACAATGTGATAAAAGATACCTACAAAACTCCTGTAGCTCACATTTTATTTCATGGTCAGAGACAGAATATTATTCCCCATAAGGTCTGGAACAAAGCAAAGATGCCTGTTTTCACTGTTCTTCAGTAATGCTTGAGTCTAGTAAGTACAGCAACATAAAATTAAAAAAGACATACATAGAGTTAACATACAGTTAAAAGGAAAGAAATAAGGCTATTCCATTTTGCAGACAACGTGATTGTTTATATAAGAATCCCTAAGGAATCTAATAAGAAAATAAAAATAAAAGCCTAGAACTTCTGAGCATGGTGGCATGTTCCTGTAGTTCTAGCACAGGTTGAGGCCGAGTATTACTTTTGAGTTGGGGGTCATGAACAAACAAAAACAAATAACACCTCTCTAGAGCTAATAGTTTGCAGGGTTACAAGATGCAAAGTAAATATACAAATGTTAGTAGAATTTCCACATATTAGCAGTGATTATGTAGAAACCATTTTATAATTGCTCAAAGTACTTAGATGCAAATATAACGAAACACATAAAGGTCTCAGGGAAAATGACACTCTGCTTTTAACTGCTGGTACTAAAGTAATTGGATATCCATAATAAAAAGTTAACTTAAGTCTCATATGTTACACAAAAAGAAATTCAAAACAACATATAATTTTTGTGTAAAACTATAAAGCTTCTTCAAAAAAAAATTATCAGGCTGAGGATTGAGTTCTTAAATCTGATACAAAGAGTATAATCCATAAAAAGATAAATTGACGAGGTGACATTGTGAGAGGCTGAAGCAGGAATATTGCAAGTGGGAGCCTAGCCCAGCAAAATAAAAGCGCTGAGAATGTAGTTCAGTGCACTATGTGGGCTGCATCCTCAGAACTGGGGGTAGTGTTGGTGGTAGGTTGTTTGAAAATTAAGAACTTTTGTTCTGCAAAAAATTTCTTTGAAAAGCTAAAAAGACTGGCTGTGGAATGGGAGAAAATATTGCAAACTATACATCTGAAAAGAACTCATATCTGGAATATATAAAGATTTCTTTTTCAAAGCTCAGGAGTAAAATACCCAACTAGAAAATGGGCACAGACACGAAAAGATATGCACATGACAAGTAAAAATATAATATGTTCAACATCGTGGGCTATTAGGGAAATGCAGTTTAAAACTGTAATGAGCTGTTATCACATACCCATGAGAATAGCTAAAATAAAAAAATGAGTGACAGCATGAAACACTAGAGAGGATGTAGTGATGTAAATCACTTACATGTTTGTCTTAGTTATTATTCTCATTGCTGAGACAAAACACCCAACATCCAAAGTTAAAGAAGAAAAGGTGTATTTAGCTCACAGTTTGTAGAGATTTTAGCTCATAAGGGACTGGCTGCAAGGCAGGGTGGCATGGCAGAGGGGCCTTGTAGAGAAGACAGTTCCTGACAGGCAGAAGGCAGTAAAGCAGTGAAGTAGCAAAGTAGCAGCAACAACTGCTAAGTAGCAAAGTGACAAGCAACAACTACAGGGGCCCACTTTCTGACCCTTACATTCTCTCCAGGCTTCCTACCCTTAGGGCATGTAGCATTTACACCCAGGGTAGGGCACCCTTAATCCTAGCATCACACCATGAATCGACCCCATCTTTCATCCTAGCAGCACACACTCTAGATCCAGTGCCTTCCAAAAAGCTCCACTTACAGCTGCATGAAGCTCTGGGAGGACATCTAGACACAACCCTTAACAGTGTTGCTGAAAGGGCTGTACAATGGTGCAGTCATCCCTAAAAACAATTTGGTGCTTTCATAAAGAACTAAACCTACTGTACAATCTAATATCCCATTTCTGAACATTTACCCTGAAAACATGAAAACGTGTTCTCACAAAAACTCATGTATCATTGTATATAGCAGCATTATTTGTAGAAGTTCAGAATGGAAACAGTATAGATGTCCTTCTGCAGTTAAGAGTTTAAACTAACTGTATATACATACAACTGGATGCTGTTGGTTAATGAAAAGGAGCAGACACTTTGATATACACAATAATCTGGATAAATTGCCAGGGGATTATGTTGAGTTAAAAAGCAAATCTAAAAGGTTATGTACTGTGTGGTTCCATTTATATAACATTCTTGAAAGGACAAAATACTGGACATGCAGAAGAGACGCGTGGTTGTCAGGTTTAGGTGGGGGTGGGAATGAAAAAAAATTGTTATACCTGTAAAAAAGGCACATGAGGGATTCTTGTGATGGAAATGTTCTGTTTTAGTGACATCTTTGTCAGTGTCCTGGGTGTGATACTGTATCATAGTTTTGCAGGCAGTTAGCATTGGGGTAACTGGATGAAAAGGTATTATTTCTTACAATTGCATATGAATCAATACTTATCTCAAAATGACAATTATTAATTTTATTATTATTATTATTGTTTTTGTTGTTGAGAAAGGGTCACATTGTATAGTTCAGGCTGGCCTTGAACTGACTATGTAGCCCATGCAGACCTGGAACTTGCAGTGATCCTTCTGCTTCAGCTTCCCAGTACTGAGATTATAGGAATGCATCACCACGTCTGGTTTAAAAATAAAATTTAATATAAATGAATTAACTTTTCATTTTACTAGGTGAGGATTCATTTTCTACTTAGTTTCTTGTCATTAGCATGTATTGATGGCTATACAAAGTTTGAACTCAGATCAGTACCTATTTCTGGGACTAGCTGATGAAATTTGAGGACCTTTGAACAATGTATTTTTATATGAACACTTAACTATCTTCAGACTACTCAAAAACATGGTTTTAGAAATGTAAAATGGATCTTGTTGCCCATAATATTAATTTCTTCATGTCTAGGAATTTCTTTTTAGGACAAATAATAACAATAGTATGTAGCAGTGGTTTTATGATTTGTTAGTTGTGCTTATGTAAATGTAACACTGGTAAGGAACCAGTAATGTTGCCCAGATTATTAGTTTTTTTTTTTTTTTTTGTCTCAGATTATTGTAGTCTTGAAAAAAAACATGAATAAATTCAGTGAATGAGCGAGAAAAGCGACACTGTTGTTGGCATGCTGATATTCTGCAGGGACTTACATTTTAGCCAAAATCAATCCGGACTTCTTGCTGTGTTCAAGAGGCTTTTCATTGATTTCTGTTGAGAGGAAACCCTTTTTTAACTTAAAATGAAAAAGAAAAAAAGGGCAATACTCTTTAGACCCTGTGGATTATTAAGATCTTTTAGCAGCAAGTTGCTCTTTCTCTGGGAAATTGGCTGTTAAAGTCAGAGGGAACTCTTAATAGTTGGCCTGGTGTTTGATTAAATGGAACAGCTGGGCCAGTACAGATTCCAGATTTAATGGGGTAGATATTCACCTCTACATATCTTCTGTGTTTAGCATTGTTATTTTTCTATATTATAGAAATATAATTTTAGGTTATATTGTTTCACATTATAAACTTAAAAAATGTTGAAGAAAACCCGATAAATTGAACTTTTTTTCTTTTTGAAAATACTTAAAAGCATATGAATAAAACATAAGTAGAACAGTATGTATGTAGCACATTGGGATAGTTTATACTTCTGAGGACCTCAAACTAACTGTGGAATAAAGACAGTGGTAGCCATTAACATTGGACTATTTGTGGGCCAGGCATTGTTCATTGTTTCTCATTTGTTGACCCATTTTTTTTTGTTACCATTACTGTGTGGTAGGGACCATACTGTGATTTCCTGGAGTCATTAAGTAATCCCAACCAAAGGATGGGTAAGTGATAGAGGAAGGTATCTGGCCCCAGTGTCTCTGGGGACTCTGTGAGCTGGACTCATTTAGACAGTTTGCTTGTAGAAAAAAAAATAAGAACAAGTGTGAGTAGGGTAGTTATACAAGTAAACATATGTCAAGAGACAAAATTATAAGTTTATTTTATAGATCTTAGTTTTTACTTAAAAAGTCTAAAATTGGGCCATGCCTTATTCTAAAATAGAATGAGTATTTGCAGGGAGATGAAGAGATTTGCGTTGTAGGCACAGTTGGGCTGAGGACAGTAGAAACTGACTTTGGTTATAGAGATAAAACAGAGGGGCACTTCCTCAGCATGCCTCACACAGGCACACCTCGCCTGCATTGATCAATGGCTGTGAACATTTTATTTTTTATTTTTTTGGCCGGGAATTAAACTCAGGATCTTGTGTTGCCAGGCAGGCAGGAGCTACATCCCCAGCCCTGAAAAATCTTGATTAAAAAAGAAAAAAAATTTTTAAGGTGGTCTGCTTCAAAGTTCAGTTTGACTTCATAGCACTTGGTATGACTGACCCCATTCTGATGTCGTCTGATCTTCTAGAGCCTACTGAGGAGGCTAGTCCAAGATGACAGCCGTTAAATTTTATTTAACACCTTACTGCATACACCTGCTGCAGTAAACTCCATTTGGAGAGTAGTAGGGGAAATGATGGGTTAGATTAGTTAGGAAGAGAGTTTTGAATTGACAGGTATGGCCTTGGGGACACATTTCCTTGTGTCCTTTCCATGGAGTCACAGAGAGCTATCATAGGTGCATTAAATGTGGACTTTCGTAAGTAGAGATTATAAAGATGTTCATTGCATCTTTGCTCTTTACTCTGTCTGCCACTACTGTAAGTTTTGCATTTAGATTTAGAACCTTTATTACTGATTGTCTAGAGACAGGGTGATGTGAAACAAAAGCTATAAACTGAGATATCACAGACCTTGGACTGTAATGCCAGCTTTTCTACTTTCCTGATGCAGTGAGCATACATGAGATTTAATTTCCCAAGGTGTGTATGTAATGGATTTAGTAATGTATATTTAACTCTGGATTTCTGTGACAAATATGATGTTTAAAGGCTTTTTAACTTACTAGAACCACTAAAATAGTTGCTGTGTCAAAAAACCCCAAATGGGAATTAAAATGTGGATATAGAGATTGAAGTGTGTTGTCATTCCTACCTTCTTCCTAGCCCTGCCCCCCTTGGTAGGTAGGGAGTTTTTGCTGCTTTATGTAAATCTGGTGCGTATTTGTTCAGTCTGTAAGTTTTATGGCTCATTGATTTTTTTTTTTTTTGACTGAGTAGGTGTGATCAGTTCATGAGGTATCTAGTCAAGTAGGGGAAAGAAAACAAGATATATAACTGAATAAGATGTTATATACAAAATGATATTTCATGAAATACTTAGAGCTATATTGTGATAATTCATTAAAGTTCATTGTTATTTGGAGGAAATGGGAAGTCTGCAGTCGGTAGTATTTGAAACTGGTGAGATTGGAAGGACAATGATGAGATGCTAGAATAAATAGACAGGATATTTACTTCAAGAAAGGAGAAAAGAATGAGTGAAGGCATGGAGAAAGCAAAATGTAGATGAAAAAGATGATGTTTTTGTGCACCTGATCAGGAGTAAGGGGAAATAGATGAGGAAGGTAGGTTAAAACCAGATTGTGGAGGGCCTTGATTGATACACTTAGGAGTTTTGGATTCCACATGCTAAATGTCATGATCAGCAATCTTGTTGGCTCTTCAAATAGTATCATCTTACTGTGATTATAGAGTTACAAAGATCTTTGCTAACCTTACACAATTTATGTTGGAAATTACACTTCAATGCAAATTCAACAGTTACCGTCTACCACAAGGAGTGAACTTGTATTACAGTGGTCAGATATGTTGTTTATATTCCAATTAGCATGTAGGTTTCCTGTATTTTAATAAGAAAGCTGTTGTTGCCTTTTGTCCGTCTAATAATGCTGCTCTCTACTGATCACTTTAAAATGAAATAAAGATTGTGTAGTTTTTGTAGCTTGGTTAAATTTAATTTTAATCTTTGCCAGTTATGAATTTTTAACAATGAGATACTTCAATAATAAAGATGTATGTTAAATTTTTTGATGTACATTTTGATAGAATTTATCTGCATTTCTGTCTGCTGCTATATGAAACGTATTTTAGAGGTACACTGCCTTTTCTTAGACCTTTTGTGGTTCATTAATATAGGCAGCCTTTCCTGTGAAGATATTTCTAGATGTATTCTTTTGAAAATCAAATAGTGTATTCTTGTGAAAAACCCCACCACTACATATAATGCTATTTCTGAGAGGCATGGATCATAAACATTTGGTAATGATTGTCAAATAAGCCTTATGAAGCATTGAAACTTTAATAGGAATGACTTTTAGTTCTCTTGTAAAACTGAGAGTGCCAATTCAAGTGATAAATACTTAATGGTTTTTAGATATGTGATTTAAATCAAAATAATGGTTTTCATTGATTTTTTTTGGGGGGGGTGAATATTTGACATCAGAAAAGTGGTTCAAACCTGCAGTGTAGATAGAGGTCTGCTATAATTGACATTTCTAGTAACTGTTCAGATAAATGATTTAGTTACTTTATTGATATTTGCAGTATTTGCCATGGGTCTTTTTATAAAAGCTGTATTTCTTCAATGCCTAAAGTTTTTATTATTGTTATTATTATTTTCTGGAAAACCTCATTTCAGTGACAGATTTGATTTAAAGTGACACATGAGCTACTTGACACTTAGCTGAAAATGTCCTTCATTGTTATACAAACCCCACATTTCTTTTTTTTTTTAAATTACATTTCTTGAAAGTATACACTTTCCATTTACATTCTTCTGAAGATCTCTATTTTATATGCCTTTCATGTTTTGAAACTAATTTATTTCTGTTACTTTGTATTTAATATAGACTATCATCTACCAAATTTATTGTAGATTAATTATAATTATGCTAGAAGTTTAAGGTTTAAAGATTGTAACAATCTTACCAGAGGGATAAAGTTAGATTTGTGATTTTTGTGCTTTGTGTATGTTCTTTGTAGCTAATGCAATGCTTTGTTTAATTAGTTTATTGGTCTTACCACTGATGCAGTGCCCTAGTGAGCTTAGGTTGTAGGCAGTAATCCTTAAGTGAGGCTGAAGGGAGTTTGGCATAGTGCTTTGTAAGCTGTATTCAGAGGTGTGCCAGCTTCCACTCAGTGTAAGGTCATGGACCTCAGAATATCATCCTAACCAAGTTATATCAAAGGTAGTTATCTCATTTGTTAAGAAGCCACCATTTTTATTTTCTGACTTTTTTTATTTCCTCTTTTCTTGCTTCTGTCAAAGTAGTGCTATTAATTTCATTGAATCCTATAAAATTTTTAAAAATAAAACTTTTAGAAATTATGAACATATTAGAATAATTGTCTTTATAGGGAAAAAAATGACATTTCACCTTATGAGGAAAGATTTCAGTACCAAAGCATATGTTTATTTATAAGTGCTAGGAATCAGCATTTCAAGGATTTATAAGGAGAAAGAAATTTAAACTTTGATATTTTAAAACTCAGATGTCATTCTTGGTGTTATCTAGTCATTTTATGGTATGTTTTCTAATGCTATTCCTTGTCATGAGTTTGTTTTACAGATTAATATCACAAAATTTGCTTTGAAAAGGATAGCTTAAAAGCTGTTTATTGCTGAAAAAGTTGCTCACAAGTGATGTTTCATTTAAAAGCTACATTAGAGTATTTATTTTCCCACACTATGGTTTGGGCAGAAACTCAGATTTAGCACAAGACTAATCTGCAGAATCACTTGATCTGCTGTCAATTTATTTCCTAATATTTGAGACCCAAATACGGAGCTGTTGTAAGCTGTCAGCTCTGGGCTCTGATGGTTTTCAAATTGTTCTCTGATTCTTTCAGAAGTTGCTCTTAGTACATTTTAGTCAGCTTTTCTTTCAACAGATTTTGGTTTTTCCCTCCAAATTTGTAAGCTGTAGGATCAATACTTGCAAACATATTTGTCCTTTCATTTGATGAGCGTTCACTATTGATTGCATGCCTGCTGTGTGTCAGAGTGTGGTTAAAATTCCATCTTCAGCTTGAAGTAGTTTAAAGTGAAGAGGAGAGAGATTACATGTATGCTGGTGGAGTACCTGGTAAGCAGCATGGTGGCAGAGTGCTTGGCATGCTTTGAAAGTGCCCTGCAGGAACTTGTGGGTGGGAGAAGGAAGAGAAGACTTGATGGAGAGGGGATATTCGTGAACAGTGGTTGGGATTTTGGTGGTACGTTGAGTAAACATGCTGCATGTTGAAATCCATTGGTTTTCAGATTGTGTTTATTCATGTTCTAATTATAGATTTTTCTTTTTCCTCTTTTTTGGGGGGGTTGGGAACGATACTGTACAAAGTAAGAAATTGACTGTCAGTGAGAGCGAGAGAGAGAATTTGCTGGAGTAGTATTCTTCAGGAAGTTCTGTGCAATGAATGAGGAAAGTACAGAAGCGAGGAGTTGACCCTAGTTAAGGTTGAGGACACACTATCTGTAGTATATCTAAAGCAAATCGGTGGTAGATATGGAATATGGGACTTGTGGAGAGTGCAAAAGAAAAGGATTACTCATGTAGGGGAGTGGTTAAAGTGCAGGTCTAAGGAAGTGTGATTTGATTCTCTGCATGATGGCATGAGGTATCCATTTAAATTATGGTTATGAGTTTAAGGCTAGTTTGCTCGTGTTTGCCATTTTTCTGGTCACATTAAGCTACCCAGGTTCAGGCATGAGTATGTGAGGGGTTGGATTTAACTAAGGTGTTTTAGTGTTTCATACCAAAAAGAGAGAGAGGACCACTGGACATAGAGCGTGTGTACAAGAGTGATTATAGTGACCAGCAGTGGAATTAAAACTAGAAGAAGGCATGAAAGAAGTGAGGGGGAATGAAAGGTGAATGTTCTGGTGCAGCGTAAACTCCTTCATTAGGAGTTTTCCACTTCTCCAAAGTTTACTTTGGGAATAGTAATTTGCAGTATGCTTTTGGGTTTTAGTATTGGGAGTAAGAATGTTTTTAAACTAACAACTTGAAGTTTTTTTTGTTGTGAGATTTTTCTGATGCTTCCATAATCTGATGAAATCTTAACATTTTCCCCATTTTGTTTTAGCTCACAGTTAGTTGAACCTCCATTTAAAGAACTGATTGATTTACAGTGTAATTTGTGATAACATCAGCAAATGTTTTGTATCTCTTTGCCATTACCATATTCTCATTGGTTGATGTGCAAAGGAAGTTTAGGTGTAGCCTGTGTCGTATGTTTTCACAAATAGAAGCTTAAATATAGTGTTTTAGAAGTTGGATTCGTTACTTTCTTTAAAAAGAAAGATGATTTATAAATGATCTGTACAGATAAGACTTTAAGGGGGATGTTTGATATTTAAGAAATAATTAAATAATTAATTTTCTCAGGTTCTTTAAGAATGTCTTCCACATTCTAAACAATGTAATTATATGGTAAGAGAGAACTGTTAAGGTGTTTCTTCTGATTGCACATACATTGATATAATAGCAAAAAATGAGAATAGCTGGACCTGTCCTTTCTAAAGTAGTTGAGAAGGAGTGAGATTTAGTTCTTAGGCTGAGGGACTTGCATTTAGAGAGCATAGATGCTTCTCTGTGGCAGGCTTTCTTAATGTTAGTACTATTGACAGTTGAGCTGGATAGTTCTTTGTTACCTCTGTTGTGGATATTTAGCAGCATCTGTGACGTCTACTGCTAGATGATGTCAATAATGTTGAATTCCAACACCTTAAGTCTTACTGATGAAAAAAAAAGTCCCTAGACATTGCCCGATGAACTCTGGAGGTAAAACTTATCTTGGGTTGGGGACCGTAATTTGTGGTAATAGGAGGGGGCACAGGTTACGGCTTCAGAAGCTGGTGTTAGGACTGATGTGGATTCGCCAGTTTGAGGAAAGTATTTTCCAATTTTTTGTAGTGAATTTGGAAGTGAGTTCATCAGAGAAAGGAATAGACAAGTGCCTGTTTCTTTGCCTTTGTTCTGTTGTAGTTGACCCTATTCCAAACACTGCCATTTTATGATTGTTGGTTTCTGAAGAGATGGTCCCTTTGCCCATTCTAGTACTTCACCCAGACATAGTATGCTGTCATCTTTATAGACTTATTCAACAAACAGCACCTTTTTCCTTGTGCTTTTTTTTTTTATAATTTAAAGAGGAAAAAACAAAACAAAATAAAACAGAATAAAGGGTAGCAACCGTACAGTATTCCAAGGAAAAAAGGAAAAGTACAACAACAATAAAACCTAAGAAATTATTACTTGACTAATTACATACTGACTTCTTGGAAATAGTTGTTCAAATTACAAAGTTAAAACATGTAAAGTAGACATTCAAACAGTGAGAC
>PVJX010022859.1:0-30000 GCA_004027295.1 Dolichotis patagonum
TGCATGGCTTTATACTATTGTGTTATGTTTGATATTATTGTAATTGAAACTATGCTCAACTATAGCAGAGTAAGAGATATGGTGTTAGATACTGTTGATGTCCAGTTGACTTAAGATAAAGTACTGTGTTGCCTATGTTGTCCTCTTCTGATCTGCTCTGTATTGCCCCCTTTTGTTTTATTCTCTTTTAAATTAAAAAAAAAGATTTATATTTAACCTAAATTAACAAAATAAAATTTTATTTGTGCTGGATTTTGTATCTGGAATTGAAAGCATGAAAGTCTGAAACATTTTATCAATTATACTTCTGTGTATCATATTTATAAAGCTTTTATTCATCAATTCACATGCAAGTATCAATAATAGAGGCAAACATTTTAAAAATATAAGAGCAAAATTATGTATTCTAGCTGTGATATATGATCTGACTACACTGGGAGCATTGCTATTTTGTTTCATGTTGTAATATTTCTAATTTATATCAGTCAAAAAATTTTGTTTTAAGCATATGCTAATGAGTTCCTAGATAATTAATAAGTCAATAACCTAAGAAAGAAGAAATAAAGAAACCTGTCTCTTGTTTCTCTCTGAATAACATGAGGCTTTGAGGGGACATTCTAGGTCTAAACCATAAAGTTTATGAACACTAATTAAGGATTTGTGAAGATCATATGCATAAAAATATGATTGTTAATATTATTAAGTTCTTTTACTAAGTCTCTCAATACTTAGTATTACCTCACATTAGAAAAGTTATATTGCTATAGATCTTTGCTATGCCAAACTAATACATTTTATTGCTTCCTGTGTCCATTTATGCATTGCATCATTTTACTTATTACTTGGATGGTTCTTTGTCGACACTACTTTATCTACCAAGTAGCTAATTTAAACGGGTTCCCTAATATTCATGATATGAGACAGCAGGCAGAAGGCAGTCAATCACTGTGTGACTGAGGTCTAACAAATTTCACCAAGAATTCTTGAGCAGTCATAATAAACCTCATTCTTAGTGTTTTATTTTGCTATATAATTTCCTAAGAGTAAAATATCCAATATCTAGCTATTTAGAAGTTACAGAATATTGTTTTATACTAAATGCAGCATTTTGCATGTTTATAAATAGTAACCTTTTACTCTCTTCAAAAATTTTAATAGCTAAAGTATTAAAGGTAGTGAATAAAGTATAGAGAATTAGAAAAAAGAAAAAGTGAGAAAGAAGGGAGAGCTGGAAAAATGATCTGATGGTCTAAAAAATAGATTTTAAGATCATAAGAATAAATTAGTACATTGTTGTTTGTGATAAATTTTAAATTACTATTTATTTGAATGTATTTTAACTGGATTGTATTAGATCAGTGTTTATAATAAAATAGTACATATGTACCTAGATAAGTTTGAAAACTACCACACATTCCTTGTCTTAGACATTCCCATCTGGGTTTCACTTACAAATTAAATGAAAGACATCAAATGATTAGCACTTTGTTAATTGTGTTTAATTTAGTGTGTTTCATTTAAAAGAATTAGTTTTCTACAGAACACTGTATGGGACACAGAAGTTTACATGTTTTTGTTATATTTTGTCTCTATCTCCTGTACTTGTTTGGTACTTTTAACAATTTTCTATTGCAGCCTGTAAAAAACTCCTAGAAACAGTATAGCAACTATTCATTACCTCCTGGTTTGTAAATCAGAAGGCCTGGCTCAACTTTTTCTTTATTATTGGATACACAAGCCCAAGTTCAAGGTGTAGGAGGTCTAAAAAGCCTTCCATCGGGTTCTGTGGTTGAATCCCTTTTCAAACTCACTCATGTTTTTTGCAGAATTCATTTTCACGGGTTCAGGTTCTTGTTTCCTTGATGATTTTCAGCTAGCAGATGGCTCTTGGTTTATGGAGCCATCTGCATTCCTTGTGTTATGTTCACCTTCTTCATCTTCAAAAGGGATGATGATACGTTAAAATATTCTGACATCTCAAATTTCTTGATTCCCCCTTTCTGCTTCATTCTTCCCAGTGTTGCAGCAAGAGGAAGTTCTCTGTATCATAGGCTCTGATGAGTGGGTTGCATCCCTTGACAATCTAATATAATCCTACTTCATTTGGAGGTCTCTGACTTTAAACACATCTGTAAAATATATTTTGCATATATGATAACATATTTATAGTTATGAGGGATTGTGGCGAGGATATAGTGAGGAAGGCATTATTCTCTTTTATCTTATTACACATCTTTATAGGTTTTTATTGTCTCTGTGGTTTCATAAATGTCAGTATTACATTGTCTCTCTAAAAAGGAAAAGACAAGCTCATTTCCACTTTTATTTTATGTTGTGCCCTTTCACCTGAATTATTCTTTCCCACTATATCCTGGCTGTTTTCACTCCTCATTTGCAATGATTTGGATACTCATGTTCCCTCCAAAATCCAAGCCAGCTACAGAATAGATGGCATCTGTATGATGTGAGTGGGATAAGAGGGATCCATTCTAAAAGATGGAATTAGTTCCTTATAAAAGATTTGGGACAAATAGGTATTATTAATGTTCTTGATGTTTCTTGAAATAAGACTGGGCCTTGATCTTAGACATACAAGTCTCTGGAACTGTGAGAAATAGATTCCTGTTGTTTAGAAATTACCTAGTCAGGTTCATTGCTTATAGAGGCAAGAACAAATTAAGATGTGTGTTCCTTAAGATGTGGCTCCCACAATAATTATACTTCCCTAATGAATGCTTACCTATTTTTGGACTTTCAAATTTCAAATCCAAAACAATACATAGAACTTACTAGTTTTTGAACTTCTTACTATGATCCATGAACTTCTAGCCCTAAAGTCAAATTGCCTGAGTTTGGATCCTGATTCTGTGAATATGTTAAATAATGTGGCTAAAGTAATATCTGTCTCTTAGTGTTTGTGTGTATGTTCTTGGGAAACTTACTGAAATTACCTGCTTAAAGAATTAAAACTGAGCATGGAAAATGTAAGTGCTTGATGACAGTGATGATGATAATTTTGTGTCCACCTATAAACAGATTCTCAATAGCTGTTAAAATTCCTTGGAAATCAGTTAGGATATATTTGAAAAATTTCAAGCAGACTGGCTTAGTTAGTAAAAATATGTTGTATACATAAAAATTCACAGATGTATGTATTGATGGTTAGGAGGTAGCTTACATATTGGTTAGTATGTTGGCACAGTGAAAATCTGGTATTCATCAAGTGACTTCATTTATGTATTATGAGGAAGATCAGTGTGATTGGGATTGCCACATCCATATATCCTAATTTAGCAGAATCCAAAGGTGGAACAAACACTGTTGATTTCATTATCTGCTTTTTAAATGGAAAATTGTCAGCGGCCCATAACATGCTTCTCCTACTTTACTGTTCCTAAGTGGCTAGTCTCTTCATTATTGAACTCCTGAAATTTCTTGAGGGAAAGAGAAAGTTGTGTTAGCTTTCTCTGAGGCTGGGTGAGGAGAGTAGAAAAGGGGATTAGAGGAAGGAGTGGAAAATAGCTTTACAAAGCAAGCTTTTGGTGAGAAGGAAGAAACAAAGAGGACATCAGGCTAGACAACTGGTATGCTGTCATCTAGAAAAAATATATATTGTTTTGAAGTCATAGTGCATAGACATATGGTAAGATTTCATAAGGGTTTCTAGTATCAGTATTATTGGTGTTGAAATGTGTTAAATGATATATAAACTCTAACTCTAGAATATCCAGTTATTCATTTTGTGGTATATTTATATTGAGGCTGTAATTTAATAGTGCTAAATTTTCCACAAAATGCCACAACGTTATAGAAAGGTCATTTCTTACGAGTTAATTTTTAGTGTCCTAAGTATTCCATTAAAAATGACATCATGTGTAAAAACAGGTTATGTTTTACAAAAATGGTTTCCATTTTATCTTGCCACTGTGATACCCATGTATTAATTCTTGCCTTCTATTAACACACAAAGCCCACAATCTACAGCCCTCCACATTTTAATTTACTTGATTTTTAAACCAGTTTCAAAGCTCAGTGGAGAAACAAATCTCCAAGAGAACAAATTTTGTTTTTCTGTCAAATTCTTATCTCAAAATGTCCAATTCTTTCTGCTTCCTTTTTTTCTGTTAGTGAGAAGCTATTACCTGAATTCTGATCAAATTTGTTCCACTCATATTCAGTAATTTCACATTTCAGGATGCATTGGTCAAGGTAAAGCTTTATGTAACCTGTTGATGTTTTCCTATCCATAGGTAAAGACAGGAAGAACTCCTTAGGATAATATTACATGTCAGTTATTGTGCCATTTCCTGTGAGAAAGATATATGTAGTGTGATAAACACTCCTGGTTCTTAAGTAGATCTTGGATTAAGGAAAAATCATGGGTATATAAATACACAAATAATTTAGAAAGCATGTATTTTGTATGTTTGTATTCAATTTAATAATAAGCACATACTTCATAGTTGTTCAGAAAACTAAAAATTATATAAATTGCATAAACTGGAAATCAATATATATAGCTCAAATATTTTTTATACCTTAAATTATAGTCTCACATAAAGATTTTGAAAATTTTTAATTTTCCTAAAATAGTTGGTTATATGATACAAATAATCGTATATGGTATGCTAATTTCAAACAATGTTATTGGCTTGAGTTGTTCAACTGGATTCTGAAAGAATCTCTATGTGTCCAATTTAAATGTTTAACAATTACCCAGAATTTGGAAATAAGTGAAGATGATGAAAAAATTGAAATCAAAGTTAAATACAGACAGTGTTAAAATCTCAAAATCTACTACAATTATCAATTATGTTTATTTGGCAAAGAGAAGACAATAACAGTAAAATGCGTATTGGTACCAACTGTGATGTGAAATTTAAAGTTCTAAAACCCCATTAAAATCAGCCTGGTAATGATGTGCCATATGCCCTGATCCACTGTCGCCGGAGGATCTCTACCTGTGGCTTTTCCTGTACATCAGCTTGTTAAATAAGGATGAGTTGAAAATGTTTAAGTATTCATAAGACTGTAGGTAATACAAGGTTGATGATTTTAGCTATGTATATTTTTCTTCCTGCCCTATGATACTCACAGTATATCTGTTTTTATTTGCCATGTGTGCTTGTTCCCAAAGTAAATTTTGAATATAAAGTAACAAAAGCTATTCATATGGAGTAAAACAAATTAGTCATTCTGACTACAAATTTATATATGCATTCTGGTAAGGAAACTTGTTTAATCTGACGAGTACAGCGGTCTATTAATCAAACCACTGATCAGAAGTCATAAAGAAAATGTTCCATATTTCATCACCATCTTCCAAGGCACCCAACTTCTTTATCCTTCTTTATCACTCACCTTTATAAATAATTCAGAGCCTATTCTCTTTTCCATGCACTTACATCTCTTTCATTAACACCTGCGAAAGTTGAAATTTTATACTGAATATAGAAAAATGGTCAGCTGTAGCTATAGCTGAATGTGATTATTTTTTAACAGAAATTATGAATACATAAGCTCTAGGTCTATAAGTAAAGTAACACATTTATTTATTTTCATGCTCTAGACAAATTAATAATTCACTTTATTTTCTTTTTCTAAGCCTTGTAGTTTGTCCTTACTAAATAGGTGTATAGCTGGCAGGATTTTCACAAAGCAAGAACACTATTTTTGAATACATAACTGTGCATATAAAATTTTCAACTCCTACCAAGTTAATTGACCCATTATCCACATTATAAAATGCATTATACATCTTTAGGAATTTGGCATTTTTTATTTTCACAATTAGTTTATTTAAATTCTCTGCTATACAGTTACAAAATCACAAAAACCTTAAATTTGCTTTGAGATGTTAACAAATATTTTATTGGTGACATTTTTTACTCCCTTTTTCATTTTCTTCTTTTCCTTTAGATGAATTATCCTTGTGCTTTTCGAAAGTGGAAAAAGGAATTCAATCAAACTGACCTCCACCTTAACCCATTTGCTTGTTTCCCCTCCATTGTTATTATTACTATTATTTTTAATTTTGAAAGCCTCAAGGTATGAGAAAATGGGTATTTACCTATAATTGCTTGAGTCAAATAAAAGGCATTTTTTTTGTTATTCAGTTTGGATACATTACAGTTCACAAGAACCAGTGAACTTTTTCTGTAAAAGGCCAGTTAATAAATATTTTCTGCTTTTTGAGTTGTAAAATTTTTAGTCCTATAAATCATTTCTATAATTTTAGTGCAAAAACTGTTAGATGATATGTGAATGTGTGTGGCCACATTTTTAATAAAATATTTTACATTAGGATGCTGACATTTGAATTTTATATGATTTTCATATGAATTTTTTGATGTATTTTAAAATATAAATAATTGTTAGATCTTTAGACATATCAAAATAATTGTCAGGCTGTATTTGGCTCACATGGTATGTATAATGGTATAAATAGACAAAACAGCTTCTAGTTATATCAATGTTACACTAAAGAAAAAAGGTACACATAAAAAGATAGCCTGAATCTTGATTGTTTTTCATTGAGTCCCAAAATATGTGTATAATTGCAATGTCAAATATATTTTGTATTTCTTATCTGAATTTCAATTATCTTTTCATAGATCCACAAAATATATGGATCATTGCAAAGCCCAATATTTCCATAAATTTTATTTTGTTTATAAAGGTGCTTTGCTTCTTTATTCATGTATGCTTATCTGTATGCATATATGCATCCATTTCTTCTGATATTATAGTTAAAATGTGATTAATATTAATATTTTTTCAACCCATCATTATAATGGATGTCAGTTCTGCCTAGTAGATGTTTACAAGGAGTTTACATACTTTATAAATGACTTGTAAATATCTTGGGACAAATTTGAAGCAAGTTTTTATGTCTTCTTTTCCCTAATTTAGAAGACATATATTGAGTCCTGGAGTGGCAGCAAACTTTGTGTTTCTGTTTTTGGATCTGTGTAACTACTTTGCTATCGGAAACATGATTTGTATTTGTGGTAGGTAGGGACTTCTAGAGGAACAGAATCAATAGTGTATATATTTGTTCTTTTTGCAGAAATAACTATGGATATGCATATATATTATGGAGCCAAATTGTAGGCTTATAGGATAAAAACCAGGAGAGTCCACAATGCCTACACACCGGACAGCTGCGGATCCAGTAGCTGCTCTTTTAAAAAGCCTGAAGCTGTGAAATAGGAGGGATGGATACAGCACCAGTTGGAGACCAAAAGTCTGAGAAGTTCCCTGAGAAGTCACTGGTAGGAGTCACTGAAAGGCTGAAGAAACTGGAGCCCAATTTCCACAAGCTGTGGAAGCAGAGGACGCACCTGCCCAAGCAGAATGATGAAGCTTTGCAAAACACACGACAGCTTTCTTTTTCTTACCCTTTTATTCCATCCAGGAAATCAACTTATTGTTTGGTGTCACCCACAGTGAGGGTGAGTTTTCCTCCGTTTGTTTGCACATTTACATGGCAATCATCAATGGAAACACTGCCCAGACACACACAGAACTGTGCTGTACTAATCTCTTTCTTAATCCAGCAAAATTGAAGTGTCACAATTAATGCCCATAGGCAGACAAGCTTTAGGTTGCACAGATTTTTCCCCTTTTGACACTGAATATGCAAAGTATTTGAACAATACTATAAAAAGAAGTCAATCATCATTGGAAATGAAACATTTGTACTTTTCTCATATAAGTAATATTTTTGAGTGCTAATAAACATGATTAGTTTAAAATGTGCCTCAATTTGCCATGTATTTGTCAATGTTAGTTTTAATGACAGCAAATAAATATTCTCAAAGTTATGATACTAGTCAAATGCATTCAATAAGGGAAATATTATCTTCAAATTTTGATAAATTCTATGCTTTTTATAAGTATGTTTGATCATAATATAAAGGCAGAGAGGAATCAATTTAAAACGTTTCACAATACGTAATTTTTTTACTTAACAGGTTTAGCCTAGTGTCTATTTTAGTTTTTAATTTTTTTGGAAAGACATAAGCTTTTATTTTTTTTTCCATTTTATTTTAAAGAGAATAAGACAAAAGAGGTCAGTACAGAGCAGATCGGAACCGGACAACATAGGCAACACAATACTTAACATTAAGACAACCAGACATTAACGGTAGTTATCACAATATTTCTTTCTCTGCTATAGTTGAGCATAGTTTCAAATACAATAATATCAACTATAACAAAAAGTATAAAACCATTCAAAGAGTGAAAGAATTACAGGGCATTCTGAACCGAATAACAGAGAATGATCAATGGGTACTATAATATCTCATTTTCAATAAAAAATTTTGTTTATACTTTCACACATATTCAAATCCCAATAAGACACAATGTGATAGATAGAACCAATGTAAATAGAAGAATAGAAGATGATAGGACTTCTAAGAAAGACAGTATTAAATCAGCAATAGCTGTCATAATGTTTTGTTCTCTTCAAAACAGCTGTTGATAGCATCATGTATAATAAAGTCAAACAAAACAGAATAAAACCATTCCAACAGATGAATGAAAACATTGAAAGGCTTCAAAGCTATGAGATGGGGACTCATGATTACCATAAAATCTTATATACTCTTACCAACTCTCATACTAGGGAGACTATATGGTATTTACACATGTGACATTGGTTTATTTCGCTTATGAGTATGGTCTCAAGTCGTGTCCATTTATTTATAAATATCTCAATGTGATCATTCTTTATAGCTGAGTAGTACTCCATTGTATAGAAATACCACAACTTTTTTATCCATTCCTCAGTTGATGGGCACTTAGGTTGTTTCCAAGATCTGGCTATTACAAATTGTGCTGCTAGAAACATGGGTGCACATATATCACTGTGGTATGATGTTTTCAGATCTTCTGGGAATATGCCTAGAAGTGGTATAGCTGGGTCAAATGGGACCTCCAGACCCAGCTTTTTGAGGAATCTCCAGGCTGACCTCCACAGTGGTTGCATCAGTCTACACTCCCACCAACAGTGCAGAAGAGTTCCTTTTTCCCCACAGCCTCTCCAGCACTTGTTATTGGTAGTGTTTTCTATTCTGGCCAATCTTTCTGGAGTGAGATGGAATCTCAGTGTGGTTTTAATTTGCATTTCTCTCATGACTAATGATGATGAACATTTTTTCATCTATTTATTTGCCATTTGTATTTCTTCATCTGAGAACTTTGTATTCATTTCAGATGCCCATTTTTGGATTGGGTCTTTGAATTTCGGGGATCTGATTTTTTAAAATTCTTTATAAGTTCTAGAGAGAAGTCCTTTGTCTGAGGGACTGTCCATTAAGATTTTTTCCCAATTTGTGGGTTTTCTTTTCACTCTGTTGGAAATCTCTTTTGACGTGCAGAAACTCTTTAATAAGATGTGGTCCCAGTTATTGATTCTGGGAAGCATTTCTGTGTAGCTTGATTCTTGTTCATGAATTCTCTTCCTACCCCTATATCTTTGAGATTTTTTCCCACTTTGTCTCCAGCAGATTTAGTGCTTCTGTTTTAATATTTAGATCTTTGATCCATTTAGATTTTAGTTTAGTACATGTTGATAGGCATGGGGCTAGTTTTGGTCTTCTGCATATGGATAGCCAATTTTTCCAGCACAATTTGTTAAAGAGACTGTCATTCTTCCAGCGAGCATGTTTGGCCCCTTTATCAAAGATAAGGTGGTTGAGTGAGTTTGTGGTTGTGGTTGTATCTTCCAATCTATTCCACTGATTTTCAGGTCTGTTTTTATTCCAGCACCATGTTGATTTTATTACTGTAGCTTTGTAGTATAATTTCAAATCAGGGATTGTGATGCCTCCTGCCTTGCCTTTGTTGCTTACAATTGCCTTTGCTATTCTAGGTCTCTTCTGGTTCCAGATGAATTTTAGGAGTGATTTCTCTAGATCTATGAGGTATGTTAGTGGTATTTTGATTGGAATTGTGTAGAATCTGTATAGTAATATTGGGAGAATGGCCATTTTTACAATGTTTGTTCTTCTTATCCATGAAGAGGGGATGTCTTTCCATCTTCTGAGGTCCTCTTCAATTTCCTTTTTCAGGGCATTATAATTTTCACTGTATAGTTCTTTTACTTCTTTTGTGAGATTAATTCCTAAGTATTTCATTTTTTTGGATGCTAGTGTAAAGGGTGTGGTTTCTCTTATTTCTCTCTCAGTACTTTTGTTCTTAGTGTATAGGAATGCTATTGATTTTTGAGTATTGACTTTGTATCCAGCTACATTGCTGAATTTATTTATTATATCTGGGAGTCTTTCAATAGAGTTTTGGGGGTCTTCTATGTAAAGTACCATGTCATCTGCAAATAATGATAATTTAACTTCCTCTTTTCCTATCTTTACTGCTTTTATTTCTCTTTCCTGTCTTATTGCTCTGGTTAGTATTTCTAGTACTATATTGAATAGGAGTGGTGACAGGGGACATCCTTGTCTTGTACCTGATTTCAAGGTAAGGCTTTCAGTTTTGACCATTTAATATGATGCTGGCTGTTGGTTTGTCATAGATGGCCTTTATCATATTGAGGTAAAGACCCTCTATTCCAATTCTCTGTAAGGTTCTTATCATGAATCAGTTTTGGACCTTATCAAAAGCTTTTTCTGCATCTATAGAGATGATCATGTGGTTCTTCATTTTGGCTCTATTGATATGGTGAATTACATTTATTGATTTGCATATGTTGAACCATCCCTGCATTCCTGGGATGAATCCCACTTGATCATGGTGTATAATCTTCTTGATGATTTGCTGCATCCTGTTTGCCAATATTTTATTGAGAATTTTTGCATCTATGTTCATTAGGGATATTGGCCTATAGTTCTCTGTTTTAGTTGGGTCTTTCTCTGGCTTTGGTACTAGAGTAATATTTGCTTCCAGGAATGACTTAGGAAGGATTGCATCCCTTTCAATTTCATTGAAGAGTTTGAGGAGTGTCAGAATTAAGTCTTCTTTGTATTTCTTGTAGAATTCTGCAGTGAATCCATCTGGGCCTGGGCTCTTCTTTGTTGGCAAGGTCTTAATTACATTTTCAATTTCAGTAATAGAAATTGGGTTGTTCAGCATTTTTACATCTTCCTGATCCAGCTTTGGTAGTTCATATGTATCTAGGAATCTGTCTATGTCTTCAGTGTTATCGAACCTATGAGAGTAGAGGTTTTCGAAATAGGTGTTGACGATCTTCTATTTTTCTGCTGAGTCTGTAGTAATTTCACCTTTTTTATTCCTTATTGCATGAATTTGAGTTTTGCTTTCCTTTTTTTAATAAGGTTGGCCAGGAGTTTATCAATTTTATTTATTTTTTCAAAGAACCAACTCTTTGATTCATTGATTCTTTGTACTGTTTTCTTAGTCTTTATTGCATTAATTTCTGCTCTGATCTTTATGATTTCCTCCCTTCTTTTGGCTTTGGGCTTGGCTTGTTCTCCTTTTTCTAGACGTTTGAGTTGTAGCATCAGGTTGTTTATTTGTGTTCATTCTGTCTTCCTGATGTGGGAACTCAATGCAATAACTTTTCGTCTTAGGACTGCTTTCATTGCATCGCATAAAAAAAACATGGAATGCTTCACGAATTTGCATGTCATCCTTGTGCAGGGGCCATGCTAATCTTCTCTGTATCTTTCCAATTTTAGTATATGTGCTGCAGAAGTGAGCACTAGTGTCTATTTTATATTGATACCTCTTGCCTGACATTAACTTTACATTAACTTTAACTGAATCTCACAGCTTATAAATCTCTCATAAGTCTTTCTATATTACAAAGAAATAACTGATTTACTATTGGGAAAATTAAGTATTCATTTTATCATCGATAAGTAATAAATTTGTTTTTTATCTTGATTTCTAGGTTCAATAGTTTTTCCATTATTATTTTATTTCAAGGTATGTTAGAATTTGTTGTTTCATGACACACTTTTCATTTATTACAAAAACACCTGTAAAAACATTTTAGCTATTTCTTTACTGTTATTGAATCAACAATATTTATCAAATAGGATGTCATTAAACAAATGCCTATAAAACAAGGTTTTATGTTAATACATGGATAAAAATATTGTGAGCAGAGGCTCACAGGAATCTACCTTTTTTATTTCCCCTAAGAGCAATGGTTCTGTATCTCTAATATAGTGCTTTTATGAAAATAACATGAATCAATAGTACATGCGGATTCAGGGCCAACATTAATTCTTTGATGCATAAAAATCACATACTGCTGTTTCTGGTACATTTTAGAAATGCTGAATGACTAAGGAAAATTTTCTAATTCAAATCAGAACACAATCAATTACAAAACACAAGAAAGAAGAAAGATAAAATATATCTAAATTGAAGGGGAAAAGAGAATATGACTGGATGTGATTTTTTTGTCTCCCTTTCAACCTTATTTTTATGTGATACCTGACCAAGACATCCTTAACACTCCTCTAGATCTGACAAAACCTCAGGCAGGTTTGCTCCTCACTGTAAAGCCCTGATCTTACTTTTCTTAGAGGATTTGCTTTAGAATACTACTCACATTGACAAATCTCCCAGTAATATTCCCCATATTTTTCTGATAGCTTTTAAAATTATCATTATTATTTCTTCAGATTGAGTTCTATTTTTCACCCTATATCAATAAGCTTGAGTAAGGTCTTCCTTGTGTAACACATCTGTTGTATTTTATTCCACTGACTTTCCTTTGCATTCATTTTAATTGTAAGCATGAGTTCTTCTGTTGGCAAACTGTACAAGTTTGTGTATGTGGCTTGCATGATTCTGGAAGCTGAGAAGTCCTACAATGTGCCGCCTTCAAGCTGCCGAACTAGGGCAAGATGTGGCATACCTCAGTTCCAGTATAATGAACTGAGAGCATGGAGAGCCACTGGTGCAAGTCCTAGAGTACAAGGGTAAAGAACCTGGACTTCTTGATGTCCAAGGGCAGAAGGAGAATATTTCAGTTTTAGACAAGAAGCAAGTACACTCACATTTCCTTTGTCCTTTTGTTTTATTCAGACCCCAAATTGATTGAATTCTGTCCCCATATATTTGATGAAGGTGGGTCATCTTAATTTAATCCACTGATTCACATGCTAATCCTTCCAGAAAATACCCACGTCAGACATATCTGCAAATAATGCTTTGCCAGTTATCTGTGTAAATCTTGACATAGTCAAATTGACAACGAAAGCTAATTATCAAGAGTTCTGATGAAAAATTTCTTTACTTTTCCCCCAAAGAAAGGAATCATTTGAAAGAAACATAGATTTAATAGTAAGAGGCAAAGAGTTCTGTCCATGCCATGAGTAGCTTATTGTTACCTGCTGTTAGCTTTGTATCATTATACTTACAATGGCATATGATTCTATTTGGAGATGACTTTAGATGGAATGCATTTTGATTCTTGGTTGTATTAGATTGAGATATCACAGCCTTATTAATGTTGACTTGCAGAAAACTGAAACCCATCAGTGAGCTAACAAAATACACAATTATTTGACTCACAAGAATTTAGCTGGAATGGGCTCCACTGATCTTGGCTATTGTCATTTATGCTTCTATGTTCAATAGCTGGTCAGTCATGCAGCTCTCATGGTATGAATAAGACCTTGCCCAAACTTGTTCACAAAGCTAGATTAAAAAATATGTTGGTGGTAGTGATATAAAGGTGTGTTGTGTTGGGGAGAAACAGTTCTGAGACAACCTGAAAGTCACATAGGAAAGAGTAAGAATATAGAAAGAGAATATTGAGGCCACTGATGTTGCTTCTGTGTCCCTTATTAAATAGGTTTGCAAAGGCTTGTTTTGTTTACAGTGCTTGCAGGAAAAAGAGTTCATTATTTTGAAAATAGATTTGCATATTGCTTTAGTCTAAATTCTAAAATCCATATTATCATCTCCTATATAAGATGGAAGAATTCTATATTCCAAAACATACATAGATTTGAAATGATGAATTCATTCTTGGTGGATTTTTTTCAGTGTGCTAGGAATCTTTACTAGAAAAAGGATGTAAAATATTAATAAAAGTCTCCCTTTGGAGCATCTTAATTAAACTTTGAATAGCTCTGCACTTCATCCTTCTGCATTATCTCACACTTTTGAAAAAAATGAAAAGAGCACGTAGCATTCATGTTTTATTAAAAGGTGGAGGCAAACTCAGTTGAAATAGATGTTAACTTTTTGCAGTTCTCTTTTTTGAGCACAATGTAACAGATCCTTGAAGCAGGGCTCCCACTTTTGAAAAACCTACCATATCTCATTTTAGACAAGATCCTGTCTCTTCTCTACTTACAAACAAAAACACTGCAGTCTATTGTGTGGTAGCTGAAATTATGCAGATGTTTGATTCATTGTGGTCGATGATTTTCTTTATCATCTTGTATTCTTGTGGGGCCAGCTAGAGTGTAATGGTTCCTAATTGTAATCTTCCTACTCAGCCACAAGCAGCTGGTGACAAAAAAATTCTTTTTGCAGTCTTTGAATTTCCCACTCTTTTGCTTGAACTGAGAAAGCAGTGACAGTCATGCTAATAGGAAAACTTGCATAAAATGGGCAGTTTCCCAAGAACTCATGATGCATGATTACAAAGGTAAAAACACAGGGACTCTACAGTTCAGATTATATAATAATCTACATTTTATTTTCTTTCCTTTAAGAGAAAGACTTGCAAAGTAATAATTTACCTGTCATCAAAGGAAGGCTTATGTAACCATTATTTGGAATTTTCAAATACTTTTGAATGTTTTGCTAAATTAGTCTCTTGGTTCACTGATTTAGTAACCACAAGTGCAAAAAAGCACATGTGGTAAAAAAATGTCATTTTTGTTTATTTGGACCCAGAAATTGGGTTTAAGAGGAATCTTCTTATTCTCTGATCTCCATTATTTACTAATTACATGATTTGGCATAAGTCAGTTACAATCTCTGAGTTCAGTTCTTATTTTTAACAGAAGTTTCATATGATCTATCTTTTGAGATATTGTAAGAATTATAGACAAAATGTACACAGGTCCCAGCCCAGTGCAAGGGAGACTATTCACATAATTATCTTTTATTTTATTAATATTAAAGCAAAATTTCATAGTAAAATAATGAGAGCAATAATAGTTAATACACTGTGTATCATTATCTTCAGAGTAGTTACTCAGAGTATAAAAGATAAACAAGAAATTCTTATAAAAAAGAAAGAAGTAGATAATAATGGAGTACTATAGTGTCAAAGAAATAGGTTTGAGGGATTTGTAGGTAAATAGATACAACTTGAGAAAGTAATATCATGTGAAAAATCAGATATCACATGGTCAAATATCACATGATTTCTTTTATAAGAGAAGGAAGATATTTTCACAACAAAAAAATATTAAAGAGCAAAGTAGAAGACAGATAAATAGAAAGTAGAGTGAAGTTTAAACACTTACCCAAATGAGCTATTCCACTGTAACATAATCATCTTGATGCTTTGGGGTTAAAGAAAATAGTACTCCTCTAAAGCCAGTTCATCTTTCTAATGTATGAAGTCATAGGTAAATTATATAATGGTCTGTTAGAACACTCATCTATTGTGCAAAGGGCTAGATTCATTCAATAACTCGATAATCTGGATATTTAAGAAAATCAATTTAAATACTGGATAAATTTGGTGACATATCAAAATAGCAAAAATGGATGTATAATTACCTTAAGATCTATTTTAAAGCTGTTTTTTTTATTAAAAAAAAAGACCATGGGGTCCTAGAGTGTTTGGCTGACATAATTTTGTTACCTTAAAATAGTATTTCAAGATACGTAAAGTTGTTATAAACTCAAGTTGAGTGAAAATGGCACATCTTGCTAAAAGTGGAAAATACTAAATTATATTCTTTACTTATAATTTTACTGTTCAGAAGGGAAACTCTATTAATTCATATGGAAAAGTAATAGAACAATCCTGGTGCCAGCTGTCATTTATGAGATGTAAATACTAATAAAAAATAGAATTTTGCATGTCTGTAGGGTATTTATCAATTCTTGTGGAACTTGAAATTTTCTTAAACTATAATAAAATGCCTGGCATAGATGTAGTTTGAACTTCCCTACTTGGGAGGTACCATGATAGGCACTTTCACACGCATTATCCCCTTTGATAAGGTGGTGAAACTGCTCTTTTTGTTTGTAAAAAGAACTGCTTTTCCAGATAATATCTTTGCTGAACAGCAAGATGTTTTGAATCAGCATGGTATAGCAGCTTACTTGCTGAGTGCATTTGCTATTATCATGTAAAGTAAGATGCATCAAGCAGGTATCTTTTAATGTGAATTATGAAATTCTAAATTTTGTTTATTCTTAACTTGTACATAATAACAATGGTTGACATTGCAGAAATTTAGTAGTGTTGCTTCCTTTTAAAATACAAAATATAATACCCATATGCATGAAATAATTGTCTCTTTTGGAACTACTACCAAATATGAAAAGGCACTTGTAATGTGATAGGTTTAGCCACAAATAAGTCTACATTCAGAAAATTAATGACTACAGCAGAGTGAAATGCATAAAAAGTTTTAAAGAAAAGGCATAATGCAAAATAAATTAGATATTGCATATGATACTTCAGTAGTTTGGGCTGAACATCCTACATCACTCTCCATTATTTTATTGTGATTCTTGTACTGCTAACTCTTTGCATCGTATGTTTTACTCTACTATCACTTTATATAATCTCATTCTGATCTCATTAACTTCCCTAGTTATTGAAGTTGATAGCTTTGAAATCAGGTTTCCAATTCACTGCCTAACCCCACTCTGAATACTCAAAGAAAATTTACCAGATTCTCTATTTGATCTTTGAACAAATCATTTCAACTGACCAGGGCCCAGAAGTTTACCCACATTCTATATTACTTAGTTTAGTGACCCTACCTGGCATCTAAGATTGAAACTTCAAATTCACCTTGAAATTCTTTCAATATACTGTTATTTCTTCTTAAATGCCACATTTTCCTTTTTATACCGTGCCAAATACTTCTTTAGATTAGAACATCATTATTCTTGTATGATTCAATGCGATATAGACAGTGCTGGTAGCACAGTGAAATGCCTCTTTTTGGGGGGGTACCGGGGGATTGAACTCATGACCTTGTGCTTGCCAGGCAGGAACTTAAGCCACTGAGCTAAATCCCCGGCCCTGAAATGTCTTAACTGTGCCATTTGAGTGGTTATTGTCCTTCAAGTCTGAAAGTAATGTGAAAAGATGCCACATGGTGTTTTCTTGGATTTAGTCTATTAATTATAAACGTTTTAAATTTTGACTAAATTGCATAAGACAGGCATTGCATATGAATTACAATTTCAATGCAAAGGAATCATTATGTTCTAGCCAATAAACATACATGTAAACAGTGAGAGAATGCACTGCTGAATTAAAAAAAGAGGAGTATGAGACCCACATGGAACCTAGTGTTTTTAAAATATTATCAGTCATCTTGTCTGGTTGGCAAACTTCAGTTTGGTAGAACACATACACTACTAAGCTTCGAAGACATTCTGCATCTTAGTAGGTAGAAAATTTTTTCAATCAGTATCAGTAAGATAATAATTTTACTTGCAAGTAGTAGCAGTGAAAGATGTTAAATAAAACCAGCATGTATTTTTTGTTTTGTTTTTTGTTTCTTTTGAGACAAGGTCTTGTTATGTACTTCAGGCTGGTCTTGAACTGCCTGTGTAGTTCAGGCTGGCCTTCAACTCGTGGCAATCCTTCTGCTTCTGCCTTTCAAATACTGGGATTATAGGCATGTACCACCATGCCCGGGGAGTAGCATTATATTATATTGAACTTTAGATCTCTTGAGTCCATGACCTATAAACTCATGAGTGTTTTGTACTCAATACTATTTCTCTTTAAGTACAAGCTTATTAATTTCCAGGCCTATAATTTCTATGAAGACAACTCTCCAATCCCAAAATCTGTTTGACTATTCTTTCTAAATTCACAAATGTGTTAATACAAACCTATCAGTTTTTAAACATCCATTGAATTTCTTATAGACACTTAGATTATTTGCATTTGTTGATTGTTGTTAATAGTGCTGCAATAAACATGAGAGTGCAAATATTTCTCCAATAAACTGGTATCATTTCCTCTGGTTCTATATCCAGGTATGGAACTGATGAATCATATATATGGCAATTATACGCTTGATTTTTTGCAGAGCCTTCTGAAGTATTTCTACAATGGATTCACTTACTGATATTTCTACTAACAGATACAAAGATTAATTTTTCCTCATAACTCTATTGATATTTTATCTGTCAGTTGTTGGAGATAAGCATTCTTACTAGAGTGATGCTAATACCTTTTATAATCTGGATATTAGCTTCTTGTCAAATGCAGAGCTAGCACATGTTTTCTCCTGTTCTCTGTTCATTCATTCTGTTGAGTGTTTTCCTTTTCCGTGGCACAGCATTTCAGTAATCTCATAGACCTATTTTGCTCTTTACTGCTCATGTTTTTCAATTCTTATCCATAATATGCTGGTTTGTCTTTGCAACTTCAGTTATCTTTATTCCTATAAAAATTTGAACATGAAATTTCAGTCTCCTTTGATAATATCCTCTCTCTTATTCTTCCCTTTTTGTATTTCCATTTAAAATTGCATTTTTGTTATCTCCTGAAGGTGCAACTCACTCTCTGTCCTCACTTTACTATGCTTTAGGGCTTCATTTCCTCAACTTCCAGCTTCAGAAGTCAATTTACACACTGTAACCTCCTTTTCATGCAGTACACACAAACATTCACATGCTTTTATTTTTTATATTATAATTTATTATGTAGCTATTTATTATATACCATGTAGCATGAAATAAAATGATATAATATGGTGATATAGATGCATTGAAATATTTTTACATAATTAACCCTTATATTCAATGTACATATTAGAGCTATTTCATTTTGTTTTTTACAATCAAGTTAAAAATATATAAATGTGCCATAATTTAGTGATTTATCTATTATAGACACTTAGGCCATTTCCATCTTTTTCACAATTATAAGAGTGTCAGAGAAAGTAACCTTATATATATATCTACATAAGCATTTCCTATATATGATGGAGTCTTCTATTATCGACCAATAATTTGTTCACTTTAAACATTTTTATATGTATTTCAACTTATTCTCTAAAAATGGTATGCTGAATTCCTCCATCACTGGGAGAAACAACTGCTCAGATCCCAATAATACTTACCAATAATGCTATTTTTTAAATTTATTTATTTCTTTGAATATAAACTCTTGTTTTAAAATTTGCATTCATGTTTAGTGAATTTCAACATTTTTGAATGTTTATTGATCATTTTTATTTTCATCTTCAGTTTCCTGTTTATATCCTATGGTTTTATTATTTAAAGTATTCTATTTCACTTATTTATGGTATATTTTAACATAGTATATATATATGCATGTGATTTTATATCTGTTATAAGTGTCACCATTGTGAAGATGTCAGTTTTCTCCTATTTATTTTAAATGATAGAAAATGCTATAAAATAGTATTTCTAAGGATTCAATCTGATATTTTATTTTTTCTTCTCTGTATTTTTAATTTTTTATTATGTATAAGTATATAATATTTTTGTAGACAGGGAGAAATAAAACATATATTATTTTAAAATTGGACCAGGCACAGTGGTGCAGGCCTGTAATCCCAGCACTTGAGAGCCTGAGGCAGATGGATCACCGTGAGTTGAAGGCCAGCCTAGGCTACATAGTGAGTTCAAGGTCAGCCTGAACTGTACAGTGAAACTCTGTCTCAAAAAGACAAAATAAATAAGTAAATAAATAAATAAAATTACCAAGCAAATAATTTTATAATGTCTTAAAACTGGAGCACTGTTAGTCATGATGTGAGTGGTAAACTGTTTTTTTCAATTTTTCTACTTTTTACATTCAATTTCTAGTACTTGCATACTACGGAGAACAGTATGTGTATTGCACAATGGTCTAGTGTAAAAAAGATAATCTGATACTTTATTGCATCTATTTCAATGTTGTACTAATTGCCAAATATTCTATGACATTCACCCGCATCAAATTTAGACTTTGTTGGCGAACTCCTGCTTTAAATTTAGAAACCACACTCTACTTTGTCACACATTCCTGATCTCCCCTGCACTCATACCATGGCCCTGAAAGTAACTAACATTTATGCCGCTTCCATAACTCACCAGGCATGGTCATGTATCTCGTCTCATGATTTCCACAACTATGTGAGGTCAGGAGAGGTGTGGATAGTATTTTCATTTATAGAGGAAAAACCTGAGACAAAATTATTGCTTTTACCAACTGTCCAACATCATACAACCAGACAAGTGTGGAAATCTGCACTTACACCCACAGGTTCAGACATTAACTGTTACTCAGCATCATGTCTCTGTGTCAGCGAAAGGAGTCACATACTTTCCCCAGAATAACTCCCCCCTTTTCATCCTACTGCTTTCATAATGTTATTATTTTATCTGGAATCTCTTACTCTAGGGTTGCCACATTATCAGATAAAAAAACTAAACTGTATAAATTTAAGGATAAAATCTTAAAATATGTATATAATTCATGTCCCATTTGGTTACATAGGGCATATTTCTGTGAAAATAATTGTGTCTCTGAATAGCACCTTTAACTAGGAGCCTGAATTTTATCTGTTAAATCCATCTCTGTTCTTATTTGCTAATTTTAGAATCCTACCCAGTCTTAGGAGTGATCATAAATAGGACTTCTTCTTCAAATTTATTCTAATCTTCTAAATTTAACTAATCCCTTTTTGTGGCCAGTCGAGATGATTTTTCTCTTTATTAAATTTTACTTTATATCATGGTTTTGTGACTTTTCCTTCCTTTCTACTAGCTTACAATGACTTTGACAGCCACACATCTTTATTCATCCAAACACCTCATATCTTACACAGGATAACTGTCCAAAATATTTCACCACACTGAGACAGTTTAAAATAACTATACCACTTGCATGTATAGTTTTAATAATGTATGTTTTTAAGAAAAGAAGAAATGTGAAATTTGAAAATATTCAAAAATCAAGTACTAGAAATTGTGAGAATTTTTGCATATTTGCAATATCTGCATGTTCAAAACAAGTTATCCCTCAATCTGTTAAATAGCTAAGGTTCCATTTTACGTGGGCAGTCTTTAAACATCTTAAGTAAAACCTGACTTTTCTTTTGACTTTCAAATTCTTTAAACAACTGATCACAATTCAGGTGAGAAAACTAAGTCTGTTTTTTCATGCAATAACCATGGTTCATTCAGATTTTTTAATCATCAGAGTAATTTTTCCAGATGTTTTCAGTGATATGGAAATGAATAATTGACACCATTTAATTATGGGTGCTTTGTGCCAGACACAATATTAAGTATATATTTAGAATTCTACATGATCTATGTTTTTCATATTCACCTTTGAAATATATGTATACGTATATAAAGGTATATAAATATATATATTTATATGGTATTTATATGTATATATGATATTTATATAAATATATGAATATAATTAAAAGCATAAACTTCAAAAGAGAGAGTCATCCAAATATGATGAGAATATTTGAGACCTAAAGTTTTAGTAACCTTTAAACTTTAGATGCAGACCCAAAATTTCAAGTTGTTTTGCATTTATAGTAAGACTCATTAATTTAACTTCAGGTAATGATAAAATGATATATGCAAAAAATTAGCTAATAGTATTTTTTCATTTTAAGTGGTAAAATATATTTTTAGTGAGAAACTTTCTAAAACAGCATAAGAGCTACCCATTTTTGTTGTATAAAATGGATGAATATATCAAATAGTTGTTTCTGTGATTAATGACTGCATATGCATAGAAAAATTAGGAAAACCAACTATTTAATTTTAGGCAAACTTTTTCCTTTATCATATTTATATGTCTTAGCCATTTCAATCTATTTTTGTGGATTATTCATATTGCACTTATGTAACAGTTAAAATTATACAAAGGAAAATATATTGACCTAAAAAGTTATAATTGTGACAATTGACACTAACATTATTTTGCTCATATAGACAAAAGAAGAAATCACAAACAACAACAATGAATTTCCAGCTGTTTCCATGCATATTTTTTTTCACAGATAATGCATTCATTTATTTTCAGGTATAAATACAGCCATAGAAAATGTACGGATGCAGATGCAGTATGGGGGGAATACAAAGCCTCCTGGAAAGGCACAATCTGGGAATGATAGAGTTTATGTAGGTCTAGGAAACTTTTTCTCTTGTTAAGGGTTTATATCTAGCATGTGAACTCATCATAGTAAAAATATCTGTTCTGAACTTAGCAAATCAGAGTGGAGAGCAATTTACCTTTCATGTGATAAGTTCGGTTTGTCCGTCCTTTTACTAGAGACTTCTCTGAAAAGATGCAGCCCATGTGCTCTCTGATTATGATTTGTCTAAGTGGGTAAAATATAATGAGTTTCTTAAACTCTTACTTCTACTGGAGGCTTTTCCCTCCTGAGTTTTAGGTTAACTCTTCTCTGTAATTTAGCAGCTCACATTTATTTAAGTAAAATAAACATTTGCTTCCAAAAGTTTGGCATGAGTGTAGTCAAAGATTTCTGGGTAACCAAAGTATGTTTTTTAGGAAAATGGTCAAACCTATTTTGATAGTTACTTATGAACATTTAAAAATATATTCTACTTGTCAGTGAAATTGGGCAAAGTAGACACACTAGTGTTTCAAGACACAAGATATATTTTAATGAAACAAAATCCTCTTTATTTTCCCTGGTGTTTTTTACAGAATAGATACAGAATAGCCACAGCACAAGAGCTTTCCAGGATGCTCACAAAAATGTGTCAACCATGTTGTACACAGAACACCTCTATAGGTGAGATGACGGTTCAGTGAGGATGTTGATTCAGTCTGTGGCTTTGACACACACTGCCAAGCAGCATAGTACTTGCCAACTGGCACTTGTTACAGTGGCTTTTCCCCTTATGATAATTGCTTATCAACTGGGAATTTCATTTATTCATTGGCACTACAAATTTAACTTTATTTTATGAAGCAAGCTCTAATTCCTTCAGAATTTTTGTCAATGAAATTATTTGAGATTTTTGCATTAGACTGGTGTTTGAAAACATTGCATTGTTGACTGATTTTGTTCCTCTTAATTGCACTAATTGTTTATAAAAATTACACTCCATAAGCTTTTTCAGGAAACAAGTACTTTAATGAGCACACCATTTTAAAAATTGAGGATAATTTAGGTGATGGGAGAGCCCAGACACTAGCAATTTATCTCTAATTATATTATACATATCCAGCCATAATTTTTACCAAATGTATCAAATAAAATTTATGTCTTTACATATATCAATGTAAATTAATTTGAATGACATATGAGGATGGTGCAAGGAATCTGTTTGCACGTAAGATCTTCTTTCCTGGTCCAGAGCAATATGCAAAGAATTCTGCTACTTGATGGGAGAGGATGGGCATAAGAAGAAAACCTGCATAAATCCTACATCCTTTACTGACGCAAAGCAGATTGTGGAGAAAGCTCTACCTCTGAGGCTAAAGTGCAGAGGCTCTTATTAAGAGAGAAAGAGAGCTAAGAAACTCAGGGTTGACCCACCAGCTTTGCAATGAGTGCATTGCTGGGGTACAGGTAAGAGAAGAGAGAGGCCCACTAGGAAAAGATATGGAGATGTAGAAGCAACCCAGTGAGGGTGTACAAGGAACACTGCACTGCATCTTTTCATACTCCAGGCCTCACATTCTGCACACGGAATCAACAGCCTACACCAGAAGAAATTTGAAAACACCAAAAGTAATTACAGTAAGGACAAAAGTCCAAACTTAGCCCAGCTTTAGACTGATTGGCTGACTCAAGGCTGACCCTCTTCCACTAATGAAAAGACAAACAACCCTTGTGTGTGCATTTCCGAGGGTAAACATTGTTTTCTTCACCGTCTATTTTTAATCACAGTGTTTGTCATTCAATAAAAAATTATGTGACATAAATGAAAACAAAGCAAAAAAATGGAAAGGAGAAAACAGTAAGAGCAAGCAAACAAGCAAGTGACAATAGCACCAAAGAACCAGCAGAAAATTAAACCAGAGACAACCAAAATGCTATATACTACAGATACTCATGACAATGTGAAGCAGATCGGTATGTCACAGCTGAAGGAAGCGGAGAGTGGGGTGGTCCACATCACCTCCGGAAGCCGGATGAGCGACCAGACCCGCGAGTACCGCACCCTCACGGCGCACTGGGTCACCTTCCCTTCTCCCTGCACCCGCGCTGCTCAGCCCTCCTGGACCTGTTGCAGCGGCAGCAGCTGGAGTGCTGGAGGGAGGGCTGGTGACCAGCCTAGGCCTCTAGACCTGTATCACAGTTGAGGACAGCCGGAACACAGGGGAGACGCTGAGCCGGGCTGAACACTGGAGCGTGCAGTGCTTCAGGCGAACCTGATCATGAGCGAGGTCCTCAGGAGCCAGAGAGGGGTGCAGCGTCTGCTGAGCCCGGCGCGGAAGCTGTGAGCGCTTGCAGCGGTCTCCCGGGGCCAGGGAGAAGCTGGCGGAGCTGCAAAGAGAGTAGAGCTGCCTCCGCCGCCGCACGCGCTCCTCAAGGATGTGCCGTCCCAGTGCAACGCGTCCTTCCACAGGCTTCAGCGGCTGCTGGAGCAGAAGAGGGCCGGCAACCAGATGTCCGTCAAGTGCATATTCCAGGAGCTCATCAGCTGTGACCAATGGGAGGTGATACAGTCTGTGCGCTACACGAGGCCCTGGGAGTCCACCAGCCAAGAGATGAGCACCCCTGTGTCCCCTCGGAGCACGGTCATCCCCATGACCCACACCCTCAGCAGGAAGGTGGAGGTGCTGCTGTCCGGGGAGACCATGGGCATCGACTCCATGCGGAAGTCCTGAAGGACGCCGTGGCCAGCTTGTCCACCGCCCTCCACGACCCGAGGTACATCTCAGCACCCGAGGCTGCTGGAGCCTCGCTCTTAGGCCTCCCTAGTTCAAGTAGGAGGAGGCAGACTTAATTACAGAGCTAGAAATACTGAATTCTACCTCCGACGGTACAGGCGCCTCCCACGGCCGTGACTCAGGGACCCTGCTGGAGCCTGAAGGGGCCGGGGGACTGTGGTCGCTGGTGGCCAGGTGAAGAGGAGAGGCCGCCCAAGGACACAGTGCTCGCTGACCTGGGGGAGGAGGTGCCACAGCACGGCTGCGACCCGCTGCCTCCTGCAACCGGAAGCGGTGGTCCTGGCCTGCGCTGGCCACGCTGGCCGCTCGGTTCCTCGGCTGTCAGCCAAGCACTGTGACCTCTGAGAAGCTGGTCAGGAGGGCGGAGGCTTCAGCCAGCCCAGGCGCACGATGGAGCATTGTGAAAACTCATCTTGTTGAAGGTGAACCTGCCCTTGAAATACTTCTACTACTCAGCCCACCACCGAGCCGGCCTCAGAGTAGCGAGGTGCTCCTGGAGCAAGCTGTGGAACCAGGGCCGTGACCCACTTGGTGGGGGACACAAGGCCGGGCCTCTAGGGCGATTAGCCAGCTCTCAGGTCTGGTCCACCTGTGCCTCACCAGGTAGTGTGGTGAGTTTTAGGAGGGCCACTGGCAACAGTCTCTCTTCAGTGATGAAATAGGATAATCGGGTTTTAATACCTAAGTGTAAAGTTTTTTAATTTTTTTAAAGTTAGAGGTTAGTGATTTGTTTTATAGAATGGAAAGACATAGTTTTATTCTGCAGGGTTTTTATTCAGTTCTGTAAAACCCACAAACTAGATACTGCATTTTAGTTAAACATCACTTTAATTGCAACTGAACAGATTTTGTGGCTGCCCAAAGAAAGGTGTGAACAGGAGGTGGAGTCCAAGCCATCCTGACCCAGCAGTTCTCAGCTGCAGGCTGTACCTGTCCAGGTGATTCAAGAAAAAAATAGAATAGGCCAGTCACCCAAACTGGCAAATGTCACTATGCATGATCTACAGATATTATGGGGTAACAGTGGGAAGAACTTAATGCCAATCTCTTCAAGAACTTACATACAATTAGATTTCCTGGAGACACAAATTAAAGATTATTCAAGAAATATTGTTCAGTTAGTCCTATATTTCTTAAAAACAGAATTTGTAGATAAATATCAGATGCTGAAAAAAAGAGAGAACCTCAATTGCCAACTCAACTTTATGGAAAATAACTTGAAATAGATAATAGATTTAGTGAAGAAGTTAAAATTCTAAGAGTCTAGAAAGAAATAAAACAAAAAATCATTGGATCTTATGCAAATATTTCTTAGCACACAAAAAATATGAATTGTGTACTAAGCGAATTGATATGTTGGACTGCATCAAAATTAAAAACACTTGTCTTTGAAAAGGATTATTTTATGAAAGAAAAAAATTCTAGTAGTTTCTTCTCCAAGTTAAATGTTCTCATAGCCATGATAAAATCAGAATATATACAACAACATAAATTATCAAATTAATATAATTTAAGTCATAGTGCAATGACACTTTATGTACAAGTTGAATATTTAATATTGTAAGATGGTTAGTAGCAATCACCAGCAAGGACATAAATATATGAACCTCCTATACATCCTTAGTAATAATGCAAAATGGTACGGTACTGTGGGAAACAATTTGGCGATTTTTGTAATCAAATACTTAGCATACTACACAATAGTTTTTAAACTAGGTTCTTACTAGAAAAGTGGAAATACTTCTACACAACAGATATCCACATTGTTTTCTGTCGATTATGAAATTATGCTAATAGTGACAGAGCTGTGGATGGTCACACATTCTAATGACTAGTGAATGATAAATAAAGCTCTGGTACATCCGTACATTAGAATACTATTTAGCAATAAAAAAACCACCAGTTCATGTAAGAACAAAGATGAATGGTAAAATCAGACAGTAAAGAGTACATAAATTGTCATTCCATTTATATAATGTTATTCTGAAAGAAAACTATAGGTGCAAAATACAGATCAGTAGTTGTCAAGAATTTAAGTGTCAGTAGACGGTTGTTGGCAAGGTGGATGGACACAATTTCAGAGGTGATGGAAATGTTCTATATTGCTGCATGGGTGGTGGTTGTGATAGTATACATTTGCCCAAGGTCATTGCATGATACGTTTTTATTTTATGTGAACTTATTTCAATAAACTTCACTTAAGCTCTCAGGTTTTCTGTGTGTTGGCGGGTTTGGCAATTACTCAATTATCTGGACTGCAGAGTGAGCAGGCCAGGGGGCATTTTATTGGGAAATATTTGACAACATTATGCTTGAGTATTATTCTTTTATTGGTTAAACTCTCCAGAAGAAAGTAATTATCCCCAGTTTTACACTCCAAGATGTAAGTTTGGTTTCAGACTTCTAAGGATCGCTGTAGAAAGTGGGCTAGGATCTCAACATTCAGCTTACAAGACTGTATTGACTGCTTTTGTTTTCAGTGAAGTATCACTGACATGAACATCAACCATGTTTCCCAGGATCCTCTGATTTATTTTCTTTGGAAAATTTAATTTCAGTCACCTGCCGGGATGGGTAAGTGCCATCACTCATTTCTAAGATATGCAAGAGGAATGGAGTTACCCAACTGGTTCTTAGACTTGCAACCAATACTTGTGCTTTTATTACAGATGGATGTTTTCATTCCTGTTTCTAGATACCTTCATGCTAGTTACTTTTAGCCTTGTTAGGAGTTCTTCAGAATAAATTTATCTTCTGCACTCCATGTTAACAGCTTTAGGTGGAGGTGATTTTGTATTTGTTTTGGTTTTGCTCTCCTCTTTTTTTTTCTACCTTCTGATTCTAAAATTTTGTTCTATTGTTTCCTTTACTATTCTAGTGTACTCTTCCACTATTTGTGCAAATTTATGTCTCCAACAAATACACTGAAATGCTAAATTTTTGAAAGGAGTATACTTAAATGTATGCATTTGACCTACCATCATTAGCTATTTTCAGAGTAGGTGTGGTTCTGTCCTTAGATATGGAAAAATACAAAAGCATTCCCTTTGTTCTTGGAGTCAGTGAAACAACCTTTTAAAAGTTTAAGGAAAAACACTGCCTGTGCTAGAGGTACCTCAATGACAAGACCATTATTTATTTGTCAGTAAGGCAAATGTGTCATCATAAACCATAAAAAATTCACTTTGTCTTCCCTCATATTGACAGGTTCACAATATTTATATTATCAGCAAGGACAGTGCTTACAGATCTGCTTCTTAATTACTAATTTGTTCAGGCAATAGATGACTTTTAGCTTTTACCATGCATCGGAGTATGGGCTCCAATTTTACACAGAGCACTGTAAACACGGAATGCCAGTTTACCAGTTTCCAAAAATAATAGAGCTATCATGTGGACATGCATATCCATGGGACCATGACCAACAGAATTTTTGCTTTAAGTAGGTCTCCGTTGGAAGCCAAATTCCATGTAAGAGTTTGCTGAAGCAGGGCACAAAATTCTTATGATCCAGATATTTACTGGCATTTGGATATGTGAAGGCTAGATTTGCCAGAGAACCTGGTATGATTGAGTCATTGGCAAAAAAGCCTCTCCTCTGGAAAGGACTTAAGAGGATCCTGCCAAAATGTGACTCTCCAGTTCTTATTTTGTATATAGTTCCATTGCTATCACATTCTCCTGAAAAATATTTGTGATACTTACCTTGGATCCCTTCTGTTTTTCTTTTCTTTCCTATAAATATTCTGTATATCATTTTAAACTTAAAGTTTCAGGTCTCGATTTTATATCTAACTTGGCAGCATAGATACTAACATGCCCTTCATACTTATGAACATTTAGTGTGAATCATTTAATGGCTTTATTCTGAAAACTGTCCAAACTGTGTGTTGTCTTACACAAATGGAAACATATGGACTCATATTTTAAATAGCTATGATATAAACATACATGTTAACATATTATTTAATTTTTTGTAATGGAACATGAAATATATTCATCTAAAATATTTTCATGGTTGACTGATAATGTATTTTAAGCAGTAAATTAATAGAATTTTGATAATGTAAGATTTTATTCAAACCACAATTTCACAAAATATGAAAAGAAGTTACTGTCAAGGGAAATATATTTATATTGGTTAGCTCTTTTGTTTTAAAAATGGAAGAGAAAATACCTTATTGAAGCAAGGCATAGAACTAGTATGATGGACTTCACCCCCAGGAAGTCTCCCAGAAAGCAGCATCTTAGGCTGTCTCTTTGGGATCCGAAACTCTCAGACCCGTAGAGTAGCCTGGGCTGTTTGGATCGAAATTCTGCGCAGACCTGCATCTCGGCGGGACTCTTTAGGGCTGGTAGGCCCGCCCTTCATCTGCAAGGAACTGCCTGGAGATCGGCATCTGGGCCAGGTCTGTTTGGGCCCGTAGCCCCGCACTTCACCCCCAGGAAGTCTCCCAGAAAGCAGCATCTCGGCCTGTCTCTTTGGGACTCGAAACTCTCGGACCAGCAGAGTGGCCCAGGCTGTTTGGATTGGGAATATTGTGGAGACTAGCATCTTGGCCAGGTCTGTTTGGGACTGGGAACTTTTCAGAAACCAACATTCTGGCCTGACTCTTTGGGACCTGTAGGCCCTTCACTCACAGGGAACCTCCTGGAGACGTGCCTGAGACAAGGCATGGAGGCCTGGACTGCCTGAGATTCCACAGGCTCTGCGGTGGCCACACCCAGCATTCACCTTACAACTTAGGGAGCCAGGAGCCCACAGAGGGCAGTTAGAACCCTGTGAGGAAGCCAGGAGCCTGTGGGGGAGCCACTGCCCCTCCAGGAACTGAGGGTGTAACAGGTAATTTGCCACATAAGCAGAGAAAGCTTTGGAACACCGCTCAAAGTAAGGAAATACAGAAAAATGACAAAAGGAAAGACCAAAAGGCAGGCTCAAAGCCCTAGCCCTCCCCAAGAAAGCTCAGAAGCTGTGT
>PVJX010022860.1:0-29986 GCA_004027295.1 Dolichotis patagonum
ATATATATATATATAAATTGCACTGCATCCAGAAGCCAGAAACAAAGCTCATGCAGCATGTTTTGCACTGGGGAAACCTATTATTTCATCTTCCGATAAAGTATTTTTACTCCTTTAGTTTGTCTATATTTGCTCTGCTTCTTACTTTCATAAGCTTAACAGCTGGGTTTAGGGGCAGTTAACTGTCAACCTGAGTAAGAACTACCCAATTGATTGGCCTAGCCTAGTTCTGGGTGTGTCTGATGTTGAATGTAGGGAAGAGGGAATCCCCACCCGGGGTGTGGGAGTCACCAACCAATAGGCTTGTGGCCTGGATGGGATAAAAGTGGAAAGAAGAAGGAAGTCTCTCTTCTACTCTTTACTCTTTGAATGGACTCCAGTCTTTTTTTTTTTTTTTTTTTTTTTGTACTGGGGATCAAACTCACAACCTCCCACTTGCCAGGCAGGCGCTTAAACCACTGAGCTAAATCCCCAGCCCCCTGAACTCCAGTCTTTGCCATTACTTTTCACAGCCACCTCCAGGGTTCAGGCCAGGCTCCCCACTCTTCCAGGACAGACTCTTCAGCCTTGCAAAAAAAGATCCTTAAAGATGCAGACACCAATGGGACTCTGAAGTGAATTCCGGATCTTCCACTTTAGACTGTATTATTCAGGTTTCTGGCATTCAGACTACACCTGACTCTCCAGGCAGCCATTGTAATCTCTCTCCATGTATCTATATCTATATCTATATCTATATCTATATCTATATCTATATCTATATCTATATCATCTATATCATCTATATCATCTATATCATCTATATCATCTATATCATCTATATCTATATCTACATCTATATCTATATCTATCTATCCCATATTTCATATATATATATAAAATCTGTAACTCTGATGATTCTTATACAAGTTTCATAAACTACAATTATCCCTTGACATTTATATGGGATTTGTTTCAGAATCCCATTTGGGATCCCACATATGTAAATACTCAAGAGCCTTAAACAAAATGAGACCATATTTGTATGTAACCAATACACAATTTCCCAGAGATTTTAAATCCTCCTTATATTACTTGAAATGTTGGACATGATGTAAACAGCATGTAAATTGCTGTTATACAGTATCATTTAGGGAATAATAATAAGAGAATAGGTCTGTCCATCTTAAACACAGGCACAAATTTTAAAAACTATTTTTGATCCTTGGTTACTTGAATCCATGGATGCAGAACGACAGATGCAGAGAGCTGACTGCATTTCCTATACACTATGCGTGCTCTCTCCCACAGCCCCTCCATTTTCATACTCAACTATTAGCAAATAGAAAGTTAGGCTTCTGCTGGGATTATTCAGCACGCTCCCTCCAGGTGAAGAAAATTGATGGAGCAGATATTTGTAAGCTAGATAGTAAACAAGCAGATTGCTAAATAAATACAATGACTGAAAAATGTATCAGAGTTATTTTTATTTTTTCAATGACTATCCTGAGTTCTCAGATTGATATGTCAAGTCTCCAAACCACACTCTTAATAGCAAACTATCTGAAAGGATGATCAGGAAGTATTTGAGCTATGTAGTTGTGCTCTGCATAACAGATATGTGTCTGTATTATATAAAATGAATGATGTTTTCAGGTAATAGAGTTGCTTTGCAACTGAAGATAACAGGATATAGCTTTTGAATTTGAATCAGTAAACTAGTTCTACTTTGCCAATCCAGAATTGTCTAAAATATGGAATGATGCTTGTAAAATACATGAGAAAGCCTCAGAAACTTCTTCCAAACTTTATTGCTGCTTTCTAACCTACATAAGATCAGATCTGGGATTTCCAACCTAAATAAATATATTTCTAAGTAACAATACTGAGTAAAATTCCCCCATCTTATTCCATCTTTTACATATTATTGGAAAGCTTTTTCTAACACACCTACTAACCACCCATCTGCTATTCAAAACCTGTGATAGCATTACTATGGCTAATGAACTTAATACCAATAGTGACGATAATACCAAATACTGATTCATTTAATGCTCACAGCAATACAGAATGGTACAACCACTATGCTTACAGAATGGTACAACCATTTTGCAAAATGGTGTGGCTGCATCTTGTAAAACAAAACATGTGGCTACAGTGCAACTGGATGATTATATCTGTAAGCATTTTTTTCTCAGGAATAAAAACACACTCTCATAAAAATTTAAATAGAAATGTTTTAGCTACTTTTGCTAAGCTATCCCAAAACTGACTAAAATCTAGAAATTCTTCAATGAGTAAATGGAATACTAGTTAGCAATTAAACAAGTAGAGAGAAACAACTTTGCCTATGGAATAGTGCTGTAACTTGACTGGATATCAGGGAAAATTTAGGTGAACTGGGGAAAATGATACACATCATATGTTTGATATGTGTAACATTGGCTGGTGGGTACCAGAGATCACTAATGGGTGGGTATGGTTACTAAAAGGACCAGGGACCACGGATCCTTGTGATGATGGAACTTTTCTGTGAGTTAATTGGGTTCATATAAATATCTAGGTTTGGATATGGAACCATAGTTTTGCATGATGCTATCATGGAACCAAATTGGAGAAAGGATACATGGTAACTAAACTATATCTTAAAACTGCATGCCTTAAGTTTCATTAAACCTATAATTATTGTTCCTCAAATCAAAAGACTTGATTGAATCAAAAGTTACAGTGAATATGTGACAACATATGTTACAAGCTTTTCAAAGTTACACATAAAGCTATTTGGAAGATTGTCTCCATGTAGTTTTTCTTTGTCATGCTATTTTTTCTGTCTTTTTGTCCTTCCTCTAACTACTATATATCTAGTCTTCCCACAGGTTAAACTGTATACAGTTTCTTTTTACATCACTTAGACACCACTAATCAGAGTGAATGGTGATTGCATGTGTTGTTCACTCTTTCATTAGTTGTGAACTCTGGGGACACAAACTCAGCTCATAGCATCTCCTCTCCTCCAAAAACTGCACACACCACAAGCACACACACACTTACCCACACACATAAAATCCATGTTACAACTGAAAGACAATTGGAAAGCAATTTGAATGTAAAATAATCCTGAATTTTCAGAAATTGGTATTTAATTTTCTATAATACTTTACTAAAATTTTCCAGTGCATAATCTCATAGGAGTTTCAAAAAATGGGATTATTTTATTACTCTGGTTTTAGAGCTGAGATTTATATAGAGATAAAAATCTTCTCTCAGTTTATACCTCTAGTAACTCATAACTTAAAGCATGCATTTTTTTGTGTCATTCGGGAGCATACAGTTCTGATTCACATAGAGAAATAAACAATTTTAAATCCAGACATATTTTTAGAGTGGAAAAGTTGGCATACATCAAATGTAATGAGTTTCCTTAAAATTAAACGATTTTGTTCTTTGAAATTGTTAGATTTATTTCATTAATAATTACCATAATTTACATTTTAGAAGTACCCTGAAGAGGTATCCTTCCTTTAGCAGACACTATCAGCAAATGTCACATTGTAGTTTTCTTTCTATGTAAACAGAAGCCTCAGGAGACAAAGATGAAACTTCTTACATGAAAGATTATACATTCTAAATGTCAGTCTCTTAAAATTCTCTAGACCCTTCTTTAGATAGTTAATGCAAATAGCCTAAAATGTGCTTCAAATTATATTTCAAAGTATTATTTCCTCCTAGATGAACAAGTTGGCAGATACGCTTGCAAGTTATGAAGCCAAACAACTCCATGAGCAGTTGTAAACAGTGCTATTCAGTGAGCACAAACAGACAAAGTCCATGAGGTATGAACAAGTTGGCATGATACCATCTGCAATTAAGAACACCATAACACAGCTAATTGTTTCCATTCATAATGGCTAGTGAGTCCTCGTCCAGCTCTTAAAGTTGCCAGATGTATCCCTACTTTGCATATAGTAGATATATGTACATATGAGGCTTTGAGTGGCACACCTTGTGTCTCTGCAGAATGCTTTTTTTTAATTTATCTTACGTCCCAGCACTCTAAAATGGGCTATTCATTCAATATACAGTTCACAAGCCCCGGGATAAACCTACAGATAGAAGACAGCTGTTCCTTAGGCAATTTATTTCACAAAATACTCAAGTAGATTAATTTTTCAGTCGTGATAGGTTAAATGAATATAACTCTTATATAGTTTGCCCTATCTTTCCAATATCTATGATATTTAAATAATTTTATACATATATATATATATGTTTAAGGAATCCATCAGTATATGTTTCTAGTCTACAGATAATAGACAATTAAATTTAAGTTATTTCTAGGAGTGAGGATGTGGTACAGTGATGTGGCACTTAACTCACATGTGTACCGCCCTGGGTTTAACTCCTAGCTTATAATGACGAATATCATTCTGAAATGCATATATATGATGTTCAGAATTATATACATATAATGCAAATATAAACATATCAATGTATATGTGTTATATAATAAATAAATGTGCATTTATATAGGCACATATATAATACATAATATAAATATACATACAGTGAGCATATAGTAGGAATAAACATAAGCATACACATATGATTTTGAAGATACATTTAACACACATTTTGTGAATGTTTAGAGTTAAAGTGTAGAAAAAAGATTTTGGAAACCTTTATAATTAGCAATGTTTCCTGAGAGTATCCATAGGGTGACAGGGATGCAGGCTGTTGGGAATATATGAAGAGTGTGTTAACTCTACTCTGAATATCATGGACCACAGAAATAACTGTACTCAACTGGACTCTTATTGAAGATTTCTCTTCTTTGGACATATGTTATCTCTAAGATTTCTGCCCTGTAGTTATTATCATTAAGATCCAGCTCTCTTCAGAGTGAATGCACTGCATAACAATGTAAATGTACTTAATTCCAAGGATATGTATACTTAAAATAGCACAGTTTGTAATAGTTAAACCTTGGAAGCAACCCAAATGTCCATCAACTGACTAATGGGTAAAAATGATTTGAGATATATATATATATATATATATATATATATATTACTCAACCATAAAGAATGATAAACTTGAGACACAGCTAAATGGCCCTTGGGACCATACTCTTAAGTGAAATGAATCAGACACATATATGTAAGTATCATATTGTCTTTCTTGTGTGAGAAAATGAATCAGACACATACATAAATATTGCATTGTCTTGTATATGAAATTAAAATGTAAATAAGAACCAAAATATACAACAGATATCGTGAAATAAGAGGTGATTGTTCAAAAGGAAAGGGAAACTAGGGAGAGGATGAGGAAAAAAAGCGGTAGAATGGAAACAAAGCTTTGTAAAAAGGAGAATAGAGAGGTTGAAGAAAAAGGAAGGGAATGGGGAAAAAGAGTAAGATATATCATGTATGAATACAAATTCTCTATGATAATGTGATCATTATGTGTATCTGAAGTACCAATAAACTTAATTTTAAAAATGGCATACTATTACATACGTTTTGCCAAGATTTTAAAAATGCAAAGGGATAGGTACAGAATTGATCATGCTTTCTAACTTATTTTTGTGAAAATTGAACTTATATCTTAAATTTTTAGAGCCAGGGCAAACAAGTCAATAGAAACAAAAGATACTGTCAGTTCTGAAATTATTTACAAACTTATTTGAAAGTCACAGCAACTCAAATTGTTAGGCATTGCTAACGAAATTCAAAGGAAAGTATTGTTAAAAATATTTCAGATCGGATTGTAGACTTGAATGAATATAAAGGAGCCATTGTTAATTTAAGACTATGTTCCATGAGCACGAGAAACACTTTTAGAAATAAAAGTGATTGCATTTGCTGAGATTCCCTGACTTTCCGAGGTCACTGCAATACAATCAGTTATTTATATAAAACACATTAGCTAGTTGGTTCATTCTCAGTTGCTAGCCACCATTGTGCATATGCGAACATCTCCCATACATCTATTTTAGGTATTGTGTTTTAATTGCCTTCTGTGGCTGCAAAAATAAACAAAGAGATTGACTCTAAGCTTTAGAATTTTACCACCCTTTTAAGTTCACAAGAAGGTGAGGGGAGCCATTACTTTTTCCAGTAAGTATGTGGCCATTTATCGGAGGGATTATGTCGGCCTACACAAAAGTATCAAGAAAGTTGAAAGTAGTTCAATTGTATAATAAAGACTTCTGTATTTTCTTTGCTTCTTTGTTTGAACACTTAAACTGAAACAATTTCTCTTATCTATATACATATTAAATAGCTATTCAAGAACAAGTCATCATATACTTTTAACATTGAAAACAAATAACTCTACTGCAGTTTTATTGCTGTTATACTTGACTGACGAAAATTTACAGTGCTTTGCTTTGGAGTATTTATATCTCTTGATTTTAAACAACTTTCAAAGACATGGCACAATTCTAAAAATATTATATGAAAGTATCTGCAAAAGGCATTTTTTCACATCTTTAAGCTGCAAAAATCAAGTGCTTCTTTTGTTTTCTGTCTCCTTGTAAGTCAGTTTTATCCATGTGTTTCAACTGAATTAATTGGGCCAGGGATTTAGCTCAGTGGCTTAAGCGCCTGCCTCACAAGCGCGAGGTTGTGAGTTCGATCCCCGGTACCCCCCCCAAAAAGGGAATGCAATTAATTGAATTAATCTTTTTACTTTTCAAAAATGCCCTGTTCTTGAAATATGTGGCCTCATTTTCTTAATCATATTGATGTAAAATGATGATGCAGAAATATACATAAGTGCCTTCATGTTGTGTATTCACTCGAGTCTACACACTCAACTTTTGAAAAGAAAATACTATAGGCAGATTTTACCACAAGTACTCTGACAGGTTTGTTACAGTTTGAATTTTATGATTTCTTCTTTCTTTTAACCCCAACATAATATTATGATTTTAATAATTTATGAAGTCAATTTTCTAGATCATTTTTACATTGGGGTACAGTTGTGTTGCCTAATTTCTAATAAATACAATCTTCTGTGACAGCACTAGTTTCAATTTATAAACTAAACAAAAATATTAAACAAATGATGCAGTATGGAATCAAGATCACATTTGGAGAAATCTGATTAATAAACACTAGTACATTATTTCCTTTCTTGCATAGTAGCTTTCTAGGAAAACTTAATTTACAAATTATATATTTCAATATAGCAGATAACTTAGGGATGAAGGATAAAATAAGAGACAAATCTTTAGGTAAACAGATTAAGGTAAATGTTTCAGAGTTTAATAAGAACAAAGCATAGTTCAAATTGCATTGGCTGTTACATCTTTACCTCTCCTATGATCTCAGAAATGGTAAAAAGTGAATGGACAGGAAGAATGATTACGTGCGTATTTTAGATAGGGCTGTACGAGAGGCGAATTTTCCTATGAATTAGTAGAAGTGGAACTAACACTTGATTAAGAGTACACTGTACGACAGGAATCATGCTAGATATTTTATACATGGCTTCTCATTGATGGTGCCACTGTCCTAATTTTACATTTGAGGCTTCTTAGAAGTTCACAAGTCTGGTAATCAGATATCTTTGATCCCGTGCCTCTGTCACGGACAGTGTGGACTGTAATACATACGCCTGTGTGTGCTTCATAAGAATTACCCAACTTCAACTGCCAAGATAATATATTTTCATGGAAATATCTTTAGCTTTACTTAATTTCTGCTTGTATCCTACAATCTTAAGCATTTTTATAGAATTACCTTTAAATTTTATTATTTTATATCTGTAAAATTTTGTTCCATAATTTTTGTCTTTCTTCTTACTATTGCTAAGAAGTCACATTTTTCTAAATTGTAAAACTGACATTCAATAAATAAAAGCCAGACATTTAGTAAATTTGAATAGAATGTCAAATATACTCTAAATTATATTATTTGCCTTTAGACTTAGAGAATTCACCACAATGCTTTCCCCAAAAAAGCCTAACATAATATATTTCCATTGAATGGATAAATGAACTGATCTTTTTTTTTTCATAGCTACATCTCCCCAAGCCATGGACAATAGCTGCGACATATAAGCCACTTAAAAACTTTCATTTTTGTGTTTTTCTTCTTCTCCCTCTCCTCCCATTTTTTACTTTTTTGTCTTTTTTTCTGTTTCTTCACCTTCTTTGCCTCCTTCTTTTTCCTCTTCCACTTCCTCTTCCCCTTCTCTCTCCTATCTTCTCTCCCTCTCTGTCTCTCCATATTTCCTATTTCTATGGAGGATCAAATTTACATAAAACTTACACTGACCTAGATAACAGAAGTTAATAATTCTGTTGAACTTAACCTGTTTTTTAAATGAGTGCTCTTACCTAAGAAGTCCTCTAATTAGATGACATTGCTGGTGAAAATAATGAAAATAAAGAATTTTTATTCCAAGGAGCTTAAAATCTTCTTACTGAACACCAAGCACTCTAACACGTCCAGAATGTGGTATTAAGTTAATAGTGTAATGGCGAACTCCTTTTGGTAGTTTTTTGTTTTTTTAAATTCATTGGATCCTCTTTGTAAGAGTTCAGTAAGTGTGAACGGTAATGAATGGACAATGAATTATTTACATAAACTGATAGTCGTACATAAGCACTCTCAAGCTTCTGAAAAACCTGCATAGACTAAATCATCATGAACAGTGGAAATCTTAAATTGCAAAGAATGGCACGTCACTGCATTAGCACTCTTTCGGTCAAACATTCACTTTCTTTTTGGGTTGTCCTACACAGATATACATTGCAAATTTAAATATAAATTTATCAGCATGGCATGTCAATGCAATAAAATTCAACAACATATGTGGCAGATACAGCAATATATCAACTGCATTTAAAATAATCCAAGAAAAATACAGCACAAATGTTGATGTTTGAAGTGTGTAACTAGGTTCATAAGTAACAGGTGTATTATTTCCTGTATATTTCAAAGTTTAATTATTTTACATGAATCTATTTTAACGACTCTATCCACTTACATCTATTGGATAAGCAACTCATTCGCTGCAATTTCACTGCTGAGAGTTGAAAATATTGATCTTTAGAAAATACAGGAGAGAGTAAAAGAAATCCCTCAGTGTGAAAAATGGGGGGAAAAAGCATCCTGTCCTTGCACAGTTCAGCTTCGGACTTGGCAGTCACTGCTCTGGGTTTCAGCGGTGACTTTTCCGGCCTTCCAGCTTCCTGCACACCTGGCGCCTGCTGCTCCAGCCCTGCCAGCTCGCCAGCCTGCGCCTTGGCCCAGCTCGCCAGCAACGACATAAGGAAGAAGCCAGAGGCCCGAGTCTGTCTTTTCTTTCTTTCATTCATTCTTTCTTTCCTCTGTGTTTTTTAAACAACGGCTCATATTTCAGCTCATTCCCTGGCAGTTTCTCTGCGTTTTGGACTGGCGTCGGTGACGATGTTAACACGAGGCGACACCTGCCAGAACTCGGCTGCGGGCCCCGTGGCCTGCAGGCCGTCCAGGCCCTGCACCTGCAGCGCTGCGGAATTGGGCTGTTGATAAAACTAATCTCCTCACGCTTTGCCAGAAGCTTTGCAAACGACCCAGGCACGAAGGAATAATGTGTGGAGAGGATAAGGACCCTCCCAGGCATAGTTTTTCTAGTCTTTCTATATTTTTCTAATCCATAACAATCACTTTTGTGCATTTCAGAAGTAGGATAACAGTGTGTTACTCCTCCAAACTGAAACTATGACTCAGTTTTTTCTCCCTTCCTCCCTCTTTCGCTGTCAACCTACACCTGCTAATAATGATTTCTTCAAAAAAAACTTACTGAAAAGGTGTTCGGGGCAAAATTTCTGTCAGACAGGAAAAATCTGATAATGCCTTCTTTCCTTAAATCTGGTCATGGTGAGTAGAATTTTCTCTTTTCTACCTTCTAACAAATCTTTGGTTTGTATTCAAACTCACGAAAAATTAAATTTGACGTCACATGAAAGACGTGGCTTAGGCAATAAAAATAGTTTTTGAATAAAGTTGTATGTGTATTCTAAGTCCTTAATTCTCTTCCTAGAAGAAAAAAATGCAGCAGAAATATATTTACTATATTATACTTCACCAAACATCAGTCTCATGGTATCACGCTGTGCTATATGTGTTTACTAGATGTTAATTTAAAAGCTGAAAAACACCTTTTGTTCCTGTCTTCATAAAACACAAAACTGTTTCTGATAAAACAGAACTTAAGAACATAGCCAGAATGTTTCCATTAACATTGTGAACAGGAAAATTCCTTTAATATTTTGAACAGAAACTTCATAGACATTCTGTTTTCAAAGTTTATCAAAAGATATCTACTTTATAAGCAGAAATAAAATCTACAAAATTATTTACATATATTAAAATAAAACAACCAGAATTTTCATAAAACATCAATATGTTCACATATTAGTATGATTCTCTTTAGCATGTATCTTGGATGGTTTCATGAATTTATAATATATAACATACCAGATAATGAGATAGAGAGTGAAATCCAAAAAGTTATCAGAAAACATACTCAAAGGTATTTAAAAGTGACCTAGAATAGAAAGTGCATATATCACAAGATATTACAGCCAACACAAAGATAATTCAATCTAACTCTCACATGATCAAATGCATAACTTATCAATCCTTTCCTTGGCCTATACAAATGGATTTGGCTTGCTGTCTGTTGAGGAAAATCTGTATTTGGCAAAGGGTTTACACACAAGAGATGTGGTTTATTTTGATAAAATTAAAATTTAAAGACTACTTCTCTCTGTGATTGTTTTGGTGCCTGTATACAACAGAGGAACACTTGATGCAGGCGAATAGAGTTGAAATGCCAATTGTACCCCTCATGGGACCTCATACATACTAAATGTTGGTATGGCTTTTCCAAACACTTCTCCCAATTGAAAAGCAGAAATAGATTCTAAAGTTCAGTAATAAAAACACAACTTATTTTAGAAAGTTTTTGCTGGATTAAAATGTACAAATATTCACACATTTTCTCAGAACATATCTTCATTCTAAAAATTTTAGAAGAGTGCGTGATAGGATTATCAGAGTAAAAAATGATTTTGCATCATTCCAAATTAACTCATTATGCACCTTACAAAGTGTGCCTAGAAAGGGAAAAATACCATACTATATGTACTGATTCTTTGTTTGAAATTCATTTTTAAAGGAACATTCATTTCAGACTCTATATCTTGAATCAACATTACGACTCCCAAATAAAGACACTTCCCAAATAAAGATACTTAGCTAATATTCGCTAAAACCACAAAATTAGCCCATCTTTATTTAAAGGCACCGAATTTTGCAACAGAGCAATGCTTCTTCCTCAAACTGTATTCATATTTCTCCTAATAACTTGATTTTACCTAATGAGTATCACATAAGTGAGATGCAATCTCCCCCTCACTCTCTTTCTCTCAGTAGAGTTTATAGTCTGTCTATCTGAGGTCTATTTAGGACTGGTTTTATAAAGAGACAGATAAATACAAGTACCTGAAAGTTCATCTTGTCCTTTCCCTGGTCTTCAAATGGTTTATCTCAAGATTAGCATTTCATATACAAATACAGACTAATGTCTATGGAATTCATAATGAAATTCAGTTTTGAACACCTACTATGTTCAGTGAAGTATTTTCTTACAAAGTGTCAAGTTCTGATGCACTGAAAGGGTGGGGGTTGAAGAAGGGGATACCTAATAAATGTTTTAAAAATATATGAAAGCGGTAGAATGCCTTTTTAAAAAATAATTTTTATTTTTAAGTTGGAAAAAAAGAATTCATATTTCTTCAGCCAAGTGTCAATATCTTTATCACAAAATCCAAAACTACTGCTACAACAGAATATTTTAGCTGTATGCATGAAATTACTATCTTATAAAATGTTTATACTTTTGATCTATTAAATAATTTAATTCATTAACTTAATCAGTTATTTTTATTCATTTTCTATTTGATTTTTAAACAAAACCACAACTGTGGTCCTATATTAGTAAAAACAGATTTAACTATCTTTGGTTTTGCTAAGGAAATACTGTCCTAAAATAGATTTTAAGGGATAAAATCATAAAACAAAAAATAAAGAAAAAAGCTTACTTATTATATTACCTTGAAAATATGAAAATTTACTAATTTAATAGTTGTTTGGGTTTTTCATTATGTTTTTAATTCTTTGATTTTTCTTTCCTCGAAGTCACAAGTAGCTTATACAATTTTCATCTTAGATATAGCAAAATATATTTATTCCTTGATACTCACTGAATATTGGGTCTGGGACTGCTCAGGACAGTAATATGGGCGGATACTTAAGTCCTTTATATAAAATGTGTAGTATTTTCATATAACCTATAAACATTTTCCAATAAAACCAATAAAATATAAATGATATATAAATAGCTTTATATTAATAGTTCATTGTTTAGGGAATAAGAAAAAAATCTGTACATGTTCAGTATAGTCACAATTAATTTCCCTGAATAAATATTGTTTATATGTGGTTGGTTGAATCCACACATGTGTATGCATTTGCGTATCATTTTTAAGCTATATTTTTTTGTTGTTTACTGCCTCAACCTATCCCTGTAGGATACCTTGATGTATTGAGGTAAGTTAGATTGGAGCATATTTATTCCCTAACTTTTCTAAAAGGGAAGAAATATTAACTCTCTATCCTTCCTTTGCTGATTGCTTTTTGTTGCTTTTGTTATACAGTCACAAAGTTACCACAAAGTGACATAAAAATGGCGTTAAAGTAATAAAGCCAATAATTCAGAATAAGTGGCTTAGAAGTCCTGCTTGACTACCTTTCAAATTTGCTCGTGAATGAAGAATCCTATTTTATTGAGCTAAATACAATGTCAAAATCTAAAAATTTATTCACATTGACATTGTGAATTATTCTCTAAGTTCAGTAATTTTGATGCCTGTCCTGGTTTGTAAATCACAATATAGTTGCCTAAGCATGCACTGGATATTATGTGCATTGTAAAATGATCAGTAAATGATGTCCTGTACTGCGCTCTTAATGAGAGAATATAAAGTTCTTGGGAGAACTACAATTGCACAACAAATTGTTTCTTTGCTGACCTAGAGCAAACTGTGTTTTCTCTAAGCTGAGGTGATAAATATTAAAATGGTTTGAGGTAAGTTTTAAACCTAAATAATGACTGCTTTCATGTTAAGTCACACGAAATTTCACAATTTGTGGATATACCACAGGTCTTCTAATTTAAGAATTCTGACGGTAGCATTTTATCATATAAGTCTATGAATATTTACAGAATACTTTGACATTACATTTTGAAGTATATAAACTCATAGCAAAAATATATGAATATAACCAAATTATATATATATATATATATATATATATATATATATATATTAGCTACATTTTATGGTTTTCTCTAGGCTTCATATACATGTATAATCATATTTCTAAACTTAAAATTCTAAACTATAAACTAATTTTAAGTGTACATGTATGTATATACAAACATCTATATGTATTGTATATAAAATATATGTCATTTTTTAACAAAAACCAATTGAAATAAGAATTAAACTTGTCAATACATGTAACTTCAGAACATTAAAGGAACATTCATTTCAGAGAATTGGCTTAAACTATTGAAATAAATGAGAAACAGTATAAATTTGATAGAAAACTATAAAATATATTTATATGTCTTATAAATTTCTTTGAGAAAATACATTTAACAAATTAAAAGTATAAGACAAACTTAGAGTACAAGTCAAAATAACATCAAATTTCAAGGTAGATTCACTTTCTTCTCGCTTTAATGTATATCAATCACCTCAGCGAAATTTACCCTGGGCGATGTGCACAGTGCCTCTGTTCAATCAGTGGAATTGCACTGAAAGGCAAGAAACACTCAAACAAATCCAACTTCCATTTCTTGACATTACTTGTTTAAATATCTGAAGGTAGCTAGTTTAAATCAAGTAAAATAGCACATAACATTTTGTGGAAAAACTGCTCCCTCCCATTATAAACGCCAACCAAGATACAAGAAATGTGATGGAAGCAATGCGTACTACTTTAAATTGTTGGAAAACATGAAATCCACAGGCAATTATCAAAGGCCATGTTCACACATGCTAAGGATAATATGACTCTCACATACAGCACATTTTTGGACTTATGAAACATTACTATTATTGATATAAGTGTTATACTAGCATGCAATGCCCTAACTCTACCTTCTCACTTCATATGTTCAACAAACGCACTAGCACGTTTAGATTTGTTTTCAAGGCCGGGGATTTAGCTCAATGGTATAAGCGCCTGCTTTGCAAGAGTAGTCCTGAGTTCGATTAAAAAGTGGTAGATTTGTTTTCAGATCAAAAAATTTTAAATAAAGTACCATAGCAGTTAGACATAACATTTTTTAAGGTAGAGTAAAAACAAAATCTTGCCAATTTTAAAGGAAATCAGGTGAAAATGTCTTATGTATACCCTTTTATTTAATGTACACTATAGTGCTAATATGATAATTTTGCATTGTGTACATCAGTATAGAATGTTAATTTTAAAAATGCATGGAACTTTTAAAAATGTTCTTAGAATTCTATCATATAGCTTTTTTGTCCATTCTTATTAAGTTCTCAAATGTAAGAGCATTTTGCAACATTGGTAATATTAATTCTAAAACATAATAAGCAAATCAATTTAGCACATATATACCATACAGACTGATTTTTATAATATGTAACATTTCATCCATCTATCTATGTATCATCTATCTATTTACTTGGCCCTGCTGGAGACTAAACCCTGAGCTTTGCACTTGCTAAACAAGCATTCTATGTCCCTATTCCTTTTATTACTTTTATTTTTAGACTGTCCTGTTATGTTACCCAGGTTGGTTTAGAATTTATGATCCTTCTGTTTCAGTCTCCCAAATAACAGAGATTGTAAACCGACACGAATGTACCAACACACACAGTCTATGTATAGATTTGCATTGACTCAGAACATGTATTCTGAAGCTTTTCTAATTAAAAAAAATTCTGTGAATAATCTTTTCTATTATGCAGCTGTTGAGGAAAAATGTCTCTGAACAATTTTTCCTGGAAATAAAAAGTAAATCCTTTTTATAATACATTTTTAATTTTCTAATAGTTTCCTTATTTACTAGGATACTGGTACAACACTAGGCCTGGATATACATACAAAAAGATAGATTATTGTGTATTACATTTGATGTCCTGAATTGGAATGTGTGGCAGCACATGCTCAAGTGGTATCTTAAAAATATATCCAGGTTTCTTATATTTGCCAAAACTAAGGACTACTGTTATTCAGCATTCTAGTAGTTAGAAGATTTTTACATATTTCACACATACCCAATCGGCGGATAATGGAATTCTATTATTTTCTAAAGAAATTGAGGACAAACTGATTAATTGATTCATTAAGACTTTTATCAAAAGCATCCATCTATATCTGCCCACAGATTTTAACAATGGACCATGGATAGGTCCCGCCCCCATAACCTGAGTGTCTCATACCACACTGAAGGGCAGCATGTTATGGCTTGCCAAATAGATACCACCATGTATAGTTTCACGAACTTCTCACCCTAAAGCCCATCTCTCTTTTCCTACATGCATATCTATAGTTTCTTTTCTCTTGGTCAGTTATCCAGTAACTTAGGAGCTGCTAGTGTCTTTTGCTTATTTACTTATTCTGATACATCTCTTGTAACTAACAGAAAATAAGAAATTAATTTCTGAGAATAAAACATTGATTTATATGCCAACACATATGTAGTCAAGATCATATGTTTTTAACAGAATGGATTCTACAAAGAAGCTGCTTAGGCCTGCTCTCATGCAATTGCTCTGCATTATTTAAAAGGTTTTGAGTCATTTAACTATGGTGAGTTTTATGTATTCTAATATTTGGCAAAGTACACCTGTCTAGAATTTATTTTTTAAATGTAGAAAAATGTTGTAGATCTGAGCTCCTGACTGACTGATCTTAGATGGGTCAATCATCACATTTAGGCTTCCATTCCATTATCTTTAAGTAAAATGTTTGAATAGCTGATATTTAAACTCTTTTGAAGCCCCAAAGTCTTAAAATCTCATAAATAATACTTATTTAACTACGTACCCTTTGTACTACTTACCCTCTGTGTATATCTAAAAATAAAACCAAAATTGGACAAATATGACAAAATGTTAGAATAGTAATTAATTTTACCTATCTGTACCTTTAATGGGTATTAAAAGTGTGAAATCTATAACTTGTAAACAAAAGTATGTGTGTAATCCATGGAAGCATTTTAATTTAGTTAAATTAATTTTGGAATTATCATCTTTTTCTGAATGAAGCAGTACAAGTAAAACCTAATTTAGCATACAACAGAATAAAATTTGCATAGGACAAAATTATCTAAAATACTAGGTGTCTATATGCTTCAGGAAGTCTGTGTTTTCTTTGAAATTATATCTACATAGAAAATTTTGAAACTTTTGCATTAAAATTTAACATATTATTCCAAAAAGTCTGGCATTGCATTTGTACCAGTATCAGGGAAGCTGAGTGGCATTGTGGCTGATGTTTTCAATGAAATAAGAGAAATTATAGATAAATAAATAGGTTTTAAAAGATGCTAGATAGATAAATACATAGATAGATGTTTACAAGACATAGGAGAACCTTGTAATGTTTAAGGTGTGTCAGTGTTAGTTAACATTATAGCCTATAGGTATACCCATTTTACTACAAATGATTCAAGTTCATAGTTTTTATGGCAGAATAGTATGACAGATAATAGGGAAAAAAAAGAGAAAGAAAAAGCCAGATATAGTAATCCTGCGCAGGTCAAGTGTAACCTGATTTACGATTATTAGTTTACATGATTCTATGTCCTCTTATCTATTAGTCTGTTTTTCAACTGCATAAATGATAATTAACTTTAAAAAGTCTTATGAATGAGTATAATACTGGAAAAATAATAGAAGAATGGAAGGAGAGGGGCAGAAAAAGAATTAAACTGTGCTATATACGTGGACCAACCCCCTACAGTGAATATAATCATTGTGTGTTCCAAACATGTACTAATAAAAATAAGAAAGAGAGAAAGGGGGGTGGCAGAAAGGCAAAAACAAAATAGGAAAACATTCTTAGGTAAATAGATAATCCCTTAATTGACCCTTGAAAAAACAAGATGTCACTTTTCCATATCATGAGAATTCATGAATAATGATAGGAACTTCAAAGATGTAAGATGGAAGGAGTACAGGCACTCATGTATTCGGTGAATCACTATAGATCTAAGCCTCCTGTAGTGGAACCTAACCAAATAAGCTTACAGTGCAGCAAAAGAAGGCAAAGATTAATCTAATCAATAATTATAAATGAGCAATGGTGAAATCAGCTTCAAAGGAGATATTCTTACAGCTTTAAAATAAAAAAAAAAAAACAGGAATTATTGAACACAGAGTTCAATGAAAGATCTCTAGGAACCAAATTCAAGTCTAAGACCAAGTTAAAGTGTAGTTAGAGAAGGTAAAATACCTTATGAAGTTTGGCTAGGGAATGTTCCTCAGTTCTCAGGAGTAAAATGCCATGACCACAAGGCATTGAAGAACTTGTTCCTTACATCAAGAAATTAAACACCCTTTTTCAAAAGCATGGGAGAGGAAGGTCAGCGAGTGAAAAAACAAAGCTTTTCAGAGTAAGTTAATAGGACTTCTCTTTTTGCTTCAGAGTAATGAAGACATTTGTGGTAGGAAGAGATGTTGTGGAAGCAACAACACAAATAAGTGCTTCTAAATATTTTATACATAACTTTAGAAAATACAAAGAATCCTACTCTTTCACTCAATTTGTGATGATCTATTTTAACACACACACACACACACACACACACACACACACACAAAACTTGTGTTAACTATCCAAGTGATTCCCAAACTTGATCTTGATAATGTACTGAAATCACCCAGAAAAATTACTAAAAGAGACAACAGAAGGCCAGACCTAAAATTTCTGACTCAGGATGTTTGAGCTGGCACCTGAGACTTTGTACTTGAAACACACTGCAGGGACTGACCGCTCTGCTCTACTGTGGGGCCCACACGGTAAAATCCATTCATCTTGATGTATGAGAATGGGTATAGACTGTAAGGGCCTCTCCCCTGTCCAGTTCTAGTTTGTTTCCCTCAGCCTCCTGAGTGCTGGAATTTCAGATGCGCACCTCCTTGCAGAGCTTGCTGTTTCGTATCAAATTCTCAAGTGAATTTTCCATTATCACTTTGGAATCAGTTCATGACATATCCTCTGAGCCTGTACTATACTGTGAAGCATTTTTAATCTTTCTGATTACAGAAATGTTTGGACAGACTTCATTTAGTAAAAAGTAATAAGTCAGCCCAACTGCTGGAATAGACTTCTTGGATTCAAATCCTAAATCCACTGTAGAAGAGAGGTACTTCGGTTTATGTTGGGAGTCTTTGAAACTAGAAATTGAACACAGGTACAAGGCTGCTGCATGGCTGGGGCGAGATAAGATAACCCCTCAGGACACCTGGCTCCAACTCCAATTAACTAAATAAAGACTGTAGCCCCAGGCATTTCAACCCTGTAGTGAAATGCAACATGGAGGTCTTCTCCTAAGATACTTCTCTTTGTTTAAAGTAATTTGTTACTTGCAAAGTCCTTGAACCTCTCCCAAGGCCTGTTCAGTTTCCTGTGTTGTTTGAAAAAAATAGTAAATATAGGCTGCCCAGAGGCATTCCCTGTCTTAGCCACCAGAGTCCCCGAACTCTGTTGAAGGGTTTTGATCCTTCCTGGAGCCCTAAAACCATACCACTTATCTCATTTATTTAAGCCTTCACCATACAGTCTTTTGGGAGATTAGAGATCTAGGCCAGGTCCCCGATATGTTTACTCATCCCTTACTGACTACTTTATCAGTAAAGGGCTATGATAAAATGTGTTTCGCAAGATTGTTGCACGAGTGACTAAGTTAATATATCACTTAGTCCATGCCAGGCACATGGTAATATATGTTTGCTATTATAATTGTCATGTTTTGATCAACTCACTTTGTGGTTAAAAAAGGATACTAACATTTCCTCAATAAATGCAGAGTATGAACATTAAAAATGTTTGACAGTCATTTGTGTTTCCTTTTTCCACATGCATCTGAGCAGGTCAGACTCTGTGAGTAAGGTTAATCTATTGACCATTCTGTTACCATGACATATATATTACAAAGCTGTGTTAGGTGACTCTATGTATTTATAGTACTGCAACTTATGCATGCAATTCTTTATAAGAATGATTCAAAATTAACTTCCAACACCTGTGTGTATAATGAATGTGACTCCAATTTAGATGAGTATTTCCTGTTACATCTGCCTTATGTATATTCTCTATTTTAATATTAGTTTATATTCATTTCAACTTTCATCCCACTACTGTTAACTCTGCAGGTTGCTATGCCCTTCCCGGTATTTCTCAGCTAATTTGATTCTGGTATCAGAAAACGTACTTACTTCACAGATGTGAGCATGTCATTAGCAAAATACTTAACATGTGCTAATACCGACCCCTCGAGACTCCTCCTGCAGCTCTCCCCTTAGAGGCTGAACATTTATTGATTATGCTTACTCGACTTTATATGACTAGGTTTTTGTTCAGGTATTTCTTCATTAATTTATAGGCATCTATTATGCAGCACTATAAAAATGCCTTTCCAAACTTCAGTATGCAGTATCCTTTCATTACTTTTATCTCCAAAGTTAGGAGATATGCCAAAGAAGGTTATTACAATGTATGATGTGACCTACTTTTAATAAACTCACATTTGCCACTTACTTTATTAGACACATTTTCTTCTTGGTGTTCATATTGGGACTCTTTAATTATATGCTCAGCCAAAGACTTCTAATACATGAAGGCAATTTAGGAAGCAAGGAAGTAAAGCTCTGTAGACATTTCGAGATACAAAATAAAGACAAAAGGAGAAAAGATTGTTACTTCAATTCTAGAAGAATTTGTCTTCCTGTAACCTTCAGCCTTAAAATTGTCTTTAAGATTGTAGGTTATTTCTAATTTTGGCCTTCAAATTACATCCCACACATTCCAGACAGCCAGGACAGTCTCTCTCTGCTTTTTCTTATTATTATTCTGATTGTTTAATGCATTGCAAATGGGAACTCTGGGACTCTAGACTTCTTTTTCCCCTTGAAACCTCTAAATAATTAATTAGACTGTCGAGCTCTCACTGCTGCAAATTTCCCTTCATGTTGGCCAGGGTGGCACACATTATCCTTAGGCAAAGCCAAAGGCAAAAACAGTTTTCATATTAGTGAAACACCTTAGACTATGGCATGTTCTCTCTGAGGTCATAACATGAAATAGCTCCAACCCAATAAAGGAGGGTGAAGTCAGCAGAGCTTTCTTTCGGGTAAATGTGAAGAGTAAAGGGGAGTCCCAAGCAAGCTGTCAGCAATCTGAAATCGAAATCACCTGTGATTTTGCAAGGTGGTGTGTGTTTATTTTAATAGGGCTTGAGAGAAAGCCTGATGTCCGCTGTCTCATACAGCACAGTCTGAAGTGTCTCAAGGGAGCAAAGAGGGATCATGCCATTTTTTTAAGTCATCTCTAAGATCATAGAAATCTTCATTATAATTCTTTTCAAGTCTACAAAAAAGCTAGAGTATCTAAAATACATTTTCCAATTGTCTTCTCTCTCTTGGTTGCTGTAAGTAGGTAACAGGCTTCTCAGGATAGGTTTTCCCACAGGAAAGGCAGAAAGGTGCCATGGGACGGTTTCCTTTCTCAGTAGCAGAACACTATCAGTCTTGCTGCAGTTCGCCTCCCACACTGGTTAGTTTACTGTTAGTGAGTGGCGGTGCCCTTTGGGCAAACCACAGAGTGACAGCAATGGCAGCAGAAGAAGGCGGTTTTCTAGGTCTCTGTTCTCCCTGGTCTCTGGTTAGACAAAGGGTCCATTTCTCAGTAGTGTCTTAATCTTCCCAAGCAGAACTGGAGGCTGTCTTTGTACTGGTCCACTCTATATGGACTGTGTGCTGGTCTGTGAAACAAAGATAAGCTGTTTGGTCTAAGTTACAAAGACTGAATAAAGCTGGAGCAAACCACACACCTACCAGACTTCGCGTTTACTCTGGAATGTCTGTAAAAGCACCAAATACACACAAATCGCAATAGGCCTATTTCCTAGGGGGAAAAATCTAGAAACTCCAGGGACTTACTCCTCCTGGCAAAACATTCACGTGGAGGATAGGATAGGGTGGGAGAGATTGTGAATTAATTTATCCACGTCATGTACTTCCCATCTCTTGTGTTTGCTCTTCACAACTAATACGTCTATCAAAGTAATAACGAATTGTTTTATGAGCCAGGCATGTATTATCTGATGTGTTCTCTGGTTAGTACACTAGAACAAGGATTATCTTTTTAGTTATTTTATTTTCTCTCTATAGAGAAATCAACTCTTGGAAAGTTAAATAGCTGGCTTTAGCTAATACGTACAGAGCAGAATTGGTAACTAAAAGCAGGTACATAAAACATAGAAGTATATTCTCTGGTAATTTCCATATTGTGCAGAATTGTCCCTATGAGAGTCAGCTGCCCTACGCCTTCATGTTAAATGTTCTTGGGCAGCTGATTTTTTTTTTTTTATCTTGGATACTATGTTTTACAGTCCAAGTTTATGACTATGGAGATGACATGATCGTCATGTGAAGATCTCTGTGGTTGTTATTTATCCTGAAACTGATAGATGTCATCATATCGGGAACCAAGTATACCTTACATATATGTAAAGAGAGTGTAGCATAGTTGTTAAGCTGAATGTTCAGTTTTGTAGTTGCTTATTTCTACAACGTTTATAAAGACTCATAATAATATTTTAAGCTGGAAAGATCCTCAACAATGATGAACTGTTTTCTTATTCTAAAAGAAAACAAACCAAACAGAATCTTGTAATAAAATCAAACCTGCCAATAGTAGAACTTAAGTTTCCTCATTGCCAGTTCTTTCCACAATGTCACAGTGCTTTCTATGAAAAAAAAAAAAAAATAAAGCAAATCTTGCTGAATTATTTAATGTTGCAAGTGAATTTTCAGTATGTAATTACAGTTTAGCCTCTGATTTAATTATTTGGATAATTCATTTCATATTTTTTGGTTAATTGCTGCCATCCATCGCACTGTATAATTCAAAAAATCATAAATAGCAGCTTGAATTTTATGAAATCACATTGCCAAAATTCCAAGTACTTAGCACTGAACAAATATTTGCAAAGACCAATCCATTTGTTAGGTATTATATGTCAGATCTGCTATCACTAGCTCAAAAATTCATTTTAAATGATATTTAAATCAGTGTAGCACTACTTAATTCATATCAATCAAATAATTGAGATAAATACATAAATTCATGAAAACCACATATCATTGACAAATTTATACATTTTTTGTTGCTTTCTTCTTCCAGATACTTAAAAATGATAAGGTAAATTAATATCTTATTTTACATTTTAGCCATAAAAAGGGACACATGCTTTATATATAGTATCAAATTAAAGAATTATAATAAAGATGTTTCTTGAGCAATTGTACTGTACCACATATACAGTCTTATACATCTCACAATATTTTTCTATTGCTTTCTTCTTGAATTATATACTATTTCATTTACCATCCTTCTTTGACCTCAATTGACTGACGTCCCCATTAATTGTACAGTGTGTGCCTCACCAGTAAAAAGTACACTGTAGTCGGAAAGAATCTCACTGAAGTCAGTCTCATCTTTGTATTCTGACGTTTGTTAGTAGCAACTCCTGCCAGTAACTCAGTTTACCTTTTCCATCTTTGCTTATTTATCCAGTTAATCTTCTTATGCAGAACTTAATATTATCAGAGTTATTTTTATTTACAGGAATTATACTCTAATGTTAGCAGATGTTTTATATATAAATGAACATATTTATATCTTTCTTCTGCTCAGCTATGAAAATAGAAAAGGGCTACATTAGATAAAAAAAAATGAGAAGAACCAGAAAATCTGTTTCAGTTTTCACAGGGGAGGGAAGGAAAAGGAAAGTGATATGATAAGCTATTCTAATTGTTTATTTGAATTTCAATTTAAATAAAATCTAAATGATGCTATGAAAGAAGAAACTGAAAATGTAAAAATGTCATGCAAGTTTTAATATCTCTGCAGGTGATTAACTGCTTTAAAAAACTAAAGAAGTGTCAAGATTGACAAACAACAGACCTACCCAAGATATGCTTAGCATGGTACTAGAATTTTGAAGAACATTCTTATCAAATCACTTTTTTTTGGTATGTCAAAATCTATATCCCTCAGATTTGAAAAAATATAATTTAGGGCATTCCTAAGCACTGTTACTATGTGAAAAGTGACTATGGACAGGTATAATTAAGGTAATCATATCACAGTTTATAGTACAGGCTGTTTAATTCAAAGTAAATACTTCCCTTAAATACTGTGACTATCCCCAAGTGTGGACATTTACTCTTGTACTAGGAAACTGGAAGGAAAGAAAATTGGATGGAAATTAGTAGACATTTTTATCTGTGCATTATTATCCAGAATTGTTATGCCTGGTGGATTGAGATAGTATAGAAGAGAGGTTCTGGTTCTTGTTCACCCAATTTATATAAAAATAGGCTTCAGGGTTTTTTTTTTTTTTTTTTTTTTGGAGTGAAGTGAGAAAACAAAACATACCTTGAAAAGCAGGAGGTATCATAGTACTGACTGTTTTGGTATATACTGATATATGCAACAGACAGTAGGGGTCTGCTCAAAGCCATTCAGTCTTTATTGAATGCATGGAACACAGCAAAGAAAAAACAACTGCCTTATAAATTGCACAGTGTCTAGGTAATATGTAAATAAGCTCTTCTTTAATGATACACTGAACTTTAGGTTACAGAATTCTGAAGGAAGAGTTTATGTTTATTTTTATATTAAAAGCATAAATTTTGGGAAATCATCCTGATATGGTTTGAGATTTCTATTTACACTTCTACAAAATGTTTGATCTTAGTTTATTAAAGATTTTGAGTGAAAGTTTTTCAATACAGTTAAAATATGATTACATTTTCTATCTCCTAATGTTGTAGAAATTGAAATAAATTATGCATGGAATACACTTAACATAGTGCTCAGAACTGTAAATTGTCATTAAAATCTTTCTTTACTCTTACTTGCAAATAGTTATTCAGTAAGCATTAGTTCAATTAATGTTTCCTGATTGGTTCTGGAAACCAAACAAAGAATGTTATGCTAATCATTGGTAAGATGAACTAAAACTTCATATAAATGACTAATTTCTTACTAGCTCACCAAAGAACATATCATCACATTTTCTTCTGTTAGGTCATCTGCTAAATTGCTAAAGCTAAATTGTACCTAAATTGATAAAGCTAAATTGTACCTAACAAAGTAGCTAAGAGATTGTTTTAGACAATTTTCTCATCCCTGGTAGAAAATTAACCAAAGCCTACAACTTAAAGTTTATTTTGGGTCACATTTTGTAGAGGTTTCAGTCCGCAGTCAACTAGCTCCAAGGCAGGATGGCATGGTAGATGGGTGTGGTAGAAGAGAGATGCTGATGCATAGCAGACAGGAAGCAGAGAGAGCAAAGGGAGAAGCAAGAGGGGAGATTCAACTACTCAGGCCATGCCACTGGGACCCACCTCTTCAAACGAAGAGTGTCTCCTCACAGCAAACCAACTATAATGTCTTTATAACTCAATCACATGCTGAAGATAGCCCCTCTGCTCTGTGAAGTTTTAAGGGGACTTCTAGATATTAACTGTAACTGAGTTACAGGAAGTGGAAGGGTTAGGAAAGGTTACAGTGCGGAAAATTTAATAAAAGATTTGTCTGTGTGGAAAGCAAATGATTCAGTAGAGAATGAAGTGGATATTTAGTGGTGTGTGAATATTTATATTCATCAGAAAGTATCAGTCTAAAATGACATCTTTCTCTGCCTTGCATCATTCTGAATCTACTCATTTCTCCCTTCTTTCCTTCTTTTTTCTTCCTTTTCACTTTGCCCTCTTTCCCTGTCCCTTTCTTTCCTTCCTTGCTTCCCTCTTTTTGCTTCTATCCTCATTCCCTGCATTTCTCTTCTCCCTTCCTCTCTTCTGTCTTTCTTTCTTCTTTCAATTTCTCCTTTCATGTTTTTCCTTTTTGAACCTATATTGCAACTACAAGCAGAAACACCAAAATGATACCCAGGATTTGGAGACAGATATATTTATCTCAACAGTCACTGATTGGGATCATTCCTAGAGTATCACACCCTGATCTCTAGTGCTAGGACTTACATGAGATAAGCAGTCAGGAAGTACAAGGCAGAATAGCTTGTTAATTGGGGATTGCTTTATACAATGTGCACCACAGTGACCAGCCCTTTTAAGAGAAAGAAGCAACCAAAATTAGAATTAGAATGGTAATTATTATCTGGGCAACTAAGAAAGGAAAGTATGCTGCCTTGAAGGGGGCTTTGTCTGTACAATATAAGTCATCAACAAATTAGATTTTAGACTTGAGGTATGAAAATTCATAAAATTAGTCCATTGTCTATATATCCCGAGAAACAGATAAAAGGTCTGTCTGAAGCATCCACTCAAAGGCTTGGGGCTCAGTGCAGTGCTCACTGTGAGCCCTTATCAGGAAGTCAGATGATCTGCACTGGAGGCTGAATAGTCTGCAGTGGAAGCCAGGATACAAAATTTGAGGTGAAGGTGAACACTGGAGTTTTTCTGAGAGACATAAGTGAGTTTCATTTCCCTTTTATTCCACTCTGGTAATGATTCCACCTAGGGGGGGTCTTCCACAAACAGAACTATCCTGACCCATTTTAATAAGACATTTGTTACTCAAGTTGACACAATCACTTAACTGTCACAGTCTATTACCTCAGACTTAGGAATTTCACTCTGGTAATAAAATTGTTACATCTCAATAAACAACTGCTTCCCTCTCTCTGAATTTGATATTGGGATCTTCCACGTTTTCTCACATAGTTTATTATACCAGCATTTTTTCTCTTTTGTTTCCTTCTTACTTACAAATTCATAAGATTAGGTAAGCTAATCGTTACAGTTTATGTCTAGGTGTCCTCTTAAAGCTTCAAGTGGTCATAGGGTGTTTTCAGAGGTGGCTGAGTCTAGGGTGTATGATGCTAGCTAAGGGTATGTGAGTTTTAAATCTGTCCACTCATGGGTTTAGCACTGCCCCAATCCCAGTAGTCTGGATAAAATAAAAGGGATAGAAAACTGCTGTTAAATTCGCTTGTTGCTTCTGCTGTTTTCTCCAGCCATGAATGGTTGTCTCTCTGTCTGTGCTCCCCTGCTTGGAGCCAGAAGATATGGACTGAAACTGCTACAAACTGTGAGCTAAGTAAACCTTTTCTCCCTCAACTTTGGTTATCAGCTCTTTTGTCTCACAATAAGAAAAGTAACTAAGATATTAGTTGACTAGACTTCCTTCTACACTTTCCCATGCACTGCTTTTACATGCTTATCTATTTTCTTCATTTAACCAGCATACGTTCGATATCAAATAAGAAATTATTTGTGAATTTGGCATTAATTGTAATAAACTGTATTGTATTTGTAATTGTTCTGTATCTTAGTTTCATTTTTTTATATCCAGAAATGTTCAAATTTCCTTTATAATTTAACAAGTAATACTAAATAAAATAAATTTTAAAAAGTAATTAGTTTAGGGCAAAAACTGAATACTGTTAGGATATTAGGATGTAATTAACTGTTAGTGAGTACAGGACGATGCAGTATTCTTTGCTGTGGTTTAAGTGTTTCCCCAAGAATTCATGCATTGGTAACTTCATTCCTAGTGCAGTTGCACTGAGGAAAGTGGGCCTAATGGAAAATATTTAGGTCATGAGGGCTCCACTCTCAGGAAGAGGGTGATGGCATTATAAAACACACAGGAGAGACTGAGCTGCCTTTTCACTTTCTGTCTCGCTTGAGGTGATGCTGCCGAAAGCAGGCACTTGTTGGAGCTCAGTGACACATATTGTGGACTTTTCAGCCTCCAAGGCTTTAAGCCAACAAAGGTATTATTCCTTCTAAGTTATCCTGTGGCATTTTGGCAGAGCAGAAAAAAATGAACTGTGACATAGTCCTATACCTTTAAATATATGTGTAGGAGTCTGTATACCTGTTGTATAAATTTTGGAATCTGCTTTATTTGTGCCCTTTCTAAATAAATAGCCTACGGAAATAATAGTTTCTGCAGATAATTTAGTATGAGGTCTTTAGTTTTCTACCATAAAGCACATTTTATGATAAAACATGATACAATTTGATGCTTATGGAACAATTGGCGTTAAGAACTTTGCCTTGATTGGCTCTCTCACATTAGAAAGCAGCACAATACACTGTTAAATCATTGAATAACTTAAATTACTATGTAAGGTTATAAAGCCTGGCTCATTTGACTGTAGAATACACTGTAGATATTAGGTTTAACACATTTGATGCTAAATCCTTTAATTCAATTGTAATAACAATTTGCTAAAGTTCCAACTGGTTTTAAGACCAAACAGTATTAAAAATAATAAAGTCATGTGCTAACTTGAGACTATGAGACTGTTTTCCTTTTCTTCACAGTAGCTGGAGGACATGCAGCCAGTTCTTGTAACAGCTAAGTCAACATATTTAAATACAGGCTTAACAAGAGAGCTACAGCTGTTTAAAGCTAAAAGCTATTCAAAATACTATTTAGAATGTGATTTTGTTTCTTTCATTTATGTTTATGTTTATGTCTATTTTATGTTTAGACTATTTTGTTTATGTTAGACTATGTTTACGTCTATTATGTTTATGTCTATAAACGTTTTGGTTTATGTCTATTCATTTATGTGTTTTCGGGAAGGGTTTAGACAAAGTCTCACTACGTAGCCCACTCTTGCCTTGAAACCACTGCAACCCTCCTTCCTCAGCCTCCACGAGCTGAAATTACAGGTGTGCAACACCATAGCATCTATTTTGAGTCTTTCCTGAGTCCAATATTATGCTTTTGATTTTAAAACTGGTATGCTTTTATGAGTTTAAGGATTTGCTAAAAGTCTGGTAAACATATAAGCTATTCTATGAAGTGAAAAAGTGAAAGATTAGTGAAACAACGTTCTAGAATTCTCAGCAATCACTGATTTCATTCTGAAAAAGCTGTATTCATTTCTAGCATAAGCCTAGAACACAATTCTTATTTCATTTATTTCATTACTGTGAAGATAAATGCCTTGGTGGGTGGATGAACGAATTTCTGAAGGTAGAAATTCTGTAATTCTGAAAGTACGATGTATCTTTTCTCCTTGTGAGGCATTGGGCATTGGAAGACCCAGCCATACTGAACTGAGGTAGGCATTTTTCAGGGCGAATTTAACTTTTTTGTGGTTCAGTGGATGACAGTCAGTTTAAAACCTCAAATACATAGATGTTTAAATGTAGTGAAATATATGGGCTGCTATGATGTAATCAACCCATGAGAAAGGGCAAGGAGTCCGTCAGTCCAGGACAGGATAGATTATGTCTTAGTAAAGAGCAACAGAGGCAGGACGGCTCCAACATTTTCATGGGAAATTTGAAGAGGCTGATTTCTCTTTTAATATTTAAGGACACATTATTAACAGACACTCCCTACTGTCTTTATACTTCTGCCCACTTTATTATTATTAATTTTTTTTGTACTGGAGATTGAACTCATTTGCAAGGCAAGCACTTACGCCGCTGAACTAAATCCCTAGCCCTCACTTTATTATTTCTACCCAGCCTCAGTCTCTAAACCTCAGGAATACTCACAGGCAGCTTGCTGTGTGCCAGCCTCTTACCCTAACATCTTACACATGTATGTTATTTGATTGCATGTCTCAAAAAAGTCAAGATTTGATATAGTTTGTTGTTGTTTGTTTTTAAGTTCTAGCCATACAGATGAAGAATTAACTTGCTCTCAGTTAAAAAGGAAGCATATCCAAAATTTAAATCTACTTAATCGGCCTGTGGTTTATGGAACCTGCCATTCTTCAGCACTGTCTACATATTGTATCTATATTTCTCTTCTGAATACTCTTCTTTTTCCTGTTATTCTTATCCCTAGAACTATTAATGATGTATGTTTTGATGTAAGGATTATTTTATATTTTTCAAAAAGTTATAACATTCTATTTTCTATAGTTGCAGGAATATAATATGTATAAATGCAGAAGTATGTGTGTTTATACATGTATTTGTGCTTAGATATGTGTATATTCACATATGTAGGTATGTATGTATAGTGTATAAAACACACTTGTGTGACAATATATCTAAATATAATGTAAACATTATAAAAATAAAGTAAATAAATATATTTTATTTTTTCAACCAAATTGAGTGAAGATTAATTAAGGGAAAGTTTGTACTTTCACAAACTTTTCATTATATTGATGGACTAAATTGTGCACAACCCCCCCACCGAATTCATATGCTGAAAGCTTAACCTACAAAGTGACTATATTTGAAGATGCAGGTAATTAAATTTAAAAGAAATCAAGACTTAAAAAGTTGATTAGGGTGAACAATGGTCTTAAGGGTGGGAACTTAGCTCGGCAGCACCACTGTCCTTACAAGAGGAAAAGGCACTGGTAATGCTCCTGTGCAGAGTACAGGACATGTATGGACACAACAGGGAGACAGGCTCTGCAAGGCTAGGAAATGGGCCTCAAGAGAAACTGCACCGGCCTGTACAGTGATCTTAAACTTTCACCCAGCAAGATTATGAGAGATAAAGTCCGTGAGAGATAAAGTCCTGTGGTGTTTACTATAGCTGCCCTAACAAACTAAAACAATGTACATCCCAGTAAAAGCTTTACATAAAGTTGGTGGTTGATACCTGTTTGATAATTGTGTACTGAAGTAATATTGTTGATGATAAAAGGATTCATCCAC
>PVJX010022861.1:0-30001 GCA_004027295.1 Dolichotis patagonum
ACTGACCTCCACAGTGGTGGCACCAGTATACACTCCCATCAACAGTGCAGAAGAGTTCCTTTTTTCCCACAGCCTCTCCAGCACTTGTTGTTGGTAGTTTTCTCTATCCTGGCCATTCTTTCTGGGGTGAGATGGAATCTCAGTGTGGTTTTAATTTGCATTTCTCTAATGACTAATGATGATGAACATTTTTTCTTGTATTTATTTGCCATTTGTGTTTCTTCATCTGAGAACTGTGTATTCATTTCAGATGCCCATTTTTGGATTGGGTCTTTGAATTTCAAGGGTCTGATTTTTTAAAAATTCTTTATAAGTTCTAGACAGAAGTCCTTTGTCTGAAGGACAATCCATTAAGATTTTTTCGCAATTTGTGGGTTTTCTTTTCACTCTGCTGGAAATCTCTTCAGACATCTAGAAACTCTTTAATAAGACATGGTCCCAGTTATTGATTCTGGGAAGTACTTCCCATGTACTTTGGTTCTTGTTCATGAATTCTCTACCTACCCCTATATCTTCGAGGTTTTTACTACTTTGTCTTCCAACAGATTTATTTTATGTTCAGTTGAAGGTAATGCTGCTGTGCACATGAAGTACTTATAAATATCTTTGTATTTGTCTTTAGTCTGCATCGGCTAAAGTAAAAGTCTTCAGTGTGATTGGAATCATGGACTGACTGTGAAAGAGCCAGGCATCATTTGACTGTGATATTACAAAGTGAAGCCTGGTGACTGTGCATTTATATATAGATGAGATTAATTTCAAAATGAAAATAACACTTTGTAAAACATTCTCACATAAAACCACAAGTCCAAATTTTCAAACACTAGAACTGACTTTTAAATCGCTGAGGATTTCTAGAAAGTCTGGTATTTTTCCAGTCTGTGCAACAAATGCTACACTAAAGAAGTACACACTAGAATTGTCACACGATAAGGATCACCTGAAGTCATATTTCACTACATCACAACTATCCCACTGCACTTTTTACTTCCACATTCCTCAGTGTGAGGGTTGAGCAAAAGTATGCCAATCATGTAAAACATGGCCTGTCTAGCAGAAAAGTGGCTGGTGGATGTGTGTATATAAATATTCATGGGCCAAAGAACATGACAACCACAATGAAGCAGGAAGTGCATATGGGAAGGGCTTTCTGTCTTCCTTCTGTGCTATGGTTTCTCAGAGAGAACAAGATAACAATAAAGCAGATGAGAAGCATTGTGAAACTCACCATGCTCATGGCCCCACTGTTAGGCTCAGCTAACAAGTTTATCATGTAAGTGTACACACAGGCAAGGTTCAGCAAGCCTGCAAATCATAGAAATAGTGATCAATCACATTGGGGCCACAGAAGGGCAATCTCAAAGCCAGGAAAGTCTGTGCTGACGAATGGATGCAAGATCCCACCCAGGCCAGAGTCAGCAACACAGCACAGACAGGCTGGCTCATGTTGGTCATGTACTGCAGAGGTTTACAGATGGCCGCATAGCGATCAAAGGCCATGAGGATGAGCATGAAGATCTCCATGCACCCAAACAGGTGAAGTGCAAAGATCTGAGTCATGCAGTCAGTGTAGGAGGTGACTTTCTTCACAGATACAGCATCTGTAATTATTCTAGGAGCTGTGGTTGTAGAAAAGGAGGCATCAGCAAAGGGTAAGTAGAAAAGAAAGAGTACATGGGACCCCAGAGTGTCTGGCTATATCCAATGGTCATCAAGATAACTGAATTGGCCAACAGTGTTCCAAGATAGAGGATCAAGAAGAGCACTAACACAATTTTCTCCTCCAAAACATCTTGTGTTAACACAGAGTAAACTCACTCACACTATTATTCATTTATGTAGTTACAGTAAATGTAGGTTGATCTGCAAGGAAAAGTGGTAATTTTACTCCTGATTTGAGGAGTTATCAATAGCAGGTAAATTTTGTAGTTATTAAATATATCAACATATAGAATGCTGTGTATCTCAATGTTTCATCATACATAATAGTAACTTGGGAAATTTATTCAAAAGCTGTCCGTATTTTAACCATGAATACTGATTCAAAGTTTTCCTGTGAGGAACAAAGATTTTTTTTTGTCATTGGGATCTGTGAGTGAGAAAATGCTCAGAAATTGTGAGTGGTTTCTCTCAATGTCTATGAAGCAATAGGTGTTTTACATGGCATTAATCAATGAAATATATAGAAATTTTTATTCATATAAAAATTAAAGATTCTAGTGAATGCTTTTATGTGTGTACAAATCTATGTCTATATACTGTATATGTATCTCAATTGCTGCAAAACAATATCCATATATAATTCAGAAGTATATTTAAAGATGCTCTTTGAGAAAATGCATTTCTTTTTTTAAAAATTTTATTTAAAAATAAAACAAACAAAATAGAAAAAGGGGTAGCAACAAAACAAGATTCCAAGGGGAAAAAAAAGAAAAGAACAAAAAATACTGAGAAGTCATTACTTGATAACTTACATACTGTCATCTTGGAAATAGTTGCTCAAGTTACAAAGTTAAAACATACAAAGTACACATTCAAGCAATGAGACTGTCAACAGTTCTGCTCCATGATATAGCACAAATACAGTAATATGGTCATTCATCTTACACACTTAAACATACATGCAGTTATATCCTTTAGAGCACTTTCTTTTCCTTTCTTTTTTTACAGTAGCAATTATAAATTTTGGGTTTTAGTATTCCTAAAGTTCTCATTTATTTTTACTCTAGAGACACAATGTGATACTTATAAATATGATTCTTATTTATTTCACTAATGAGGATAGTCTCAAGTTGTCCCTAAGAAGGCCTCAGGATCATCCTTCTTCATAGCTGAGTAATATTCCATTGTATAAAAATACCACATCTGTTTCATCCAGTCTGTGGTTGATGGGCATCTTGGTTGTTTCCAAGATTTAGCTATTACAAATTGTGCTGCTATAAACATGGGTGCACACATAGCACTGTGATATGAACTCTTCAGTTTTTCTGGGAAAATACCCAGGAAGGGAATAGCTGGGTTAAATGGAGCTTCTACTCCTAGTCTTCTGATAATTCTCCATACTGATTTCCAAAGTGGTTGCACTAGTCTACACTCCCACCAACAGTGGAGCAATGTTCCTTTTTTCCCCACAACCTCGCCAACATTTGTTATCAGCTGATTTCTTGATGGCAGCTATTCTTTCAGGGGTGAGATGAAATCTCAGTGATGTTTTAATTTGCATTTCACAAATGACCAGTGATGGTGAACATTTCTTTGTGTATGTGAAAATGCATTTCTTGATTTGGATATGAATTTGCACTTTTTGTTTCTCTTTATATCTTGCCTGCATTATGCTTTGAGAAGAAATTGTTTCTCCAACTTTTGGTTCAGTGTGACCATAATTTTACCTTAATTTTGGTCCAGACATATGTGTTATTTCAAGGTGAAATGTTTAAGAAAATTATTATAGATTTAAAGTAATCCATGGGTGATATTAGATGTTTAGCCTTGAATTCCATATCTAATTTGTCAAATTTAATATGCCAGTTATTATATGCCCCTAACCTGAAAAATATCTTGACTAATTATTGTATTCTTACATTTTTCCAAGGATTTTTTTAATTGATCCACTTTTTGTTGCTTAAAACAGGTTTAAAGTTTCATATCAGATTTCAGCATGTGGATGTTTTCCCACTGCTCTGCACTAGTCTCATTTATATATGTATATATCTACAGATTTCAGTCCCCCTGCAATATTTTACTTTCTGATTTTCATAGAACATGCATAGTGCAATTATCCATTTTACTCACTGTAAGCTAACATATCAAAGTTTCACAACTTGTATTATTTTTAATTTGTTTTCAGATTTCTACTTTCATAAGAAAATTTTTGAGCAAATTTCTTCTCATTTCATATTTTCCACTTCAATAATTTCATTAAGGTAAGTTATAAGGATTTCTGAAACATGTGTATATTTCCATAATTTTGACTATTATCAAATATCCTCCTAATTTTTGTTGTGTCAATATTGACTAGACACTTTTGTTGTAGTAAAGACATACTTTCACCATAAGATATTCAAAGATTACAGTGGATTACATGGTTATGAAGTCTGATATTAAAATACACAATTTTCTAACCTCACTTTCCAGAGGTAACTGATAATTCCTCACACATTTTCCTAAATCTTTCAAAGTTACATATCAGCATATTTCTGATTAAATAGTCCTGCATGTACAAGTTGAGCTATTTTATCTCATATTTTTTAAACTATAGTAATATGAAATGTATTTTATAAAAATAAACCTGAGGCAATGTTTTACTTTGTTGGCTACTAGAATAAATCCTGTACATACAGCTCTTTAATTATGGATAACACTACAAAATGTTTGTATATGTTTCTTTATTGTATTTCATCAATTCTGTATTAGGTAACTCAACAGTTAATTTTTTGGTATCTTCACATTATGAGATCTTTCTTTTTTATTTTATATGATCAAATTATCAATTTTTCCTTTTCCAATATAGTCAGTTACTTTAAATTCATACTTATTATCTTTGCACTATCTCATAGTATTACTAGAATTAATTTATATAATTTTATTATATGGATTTTTAAATAGTCTAACTTTTTCTGAATAATCCAAATTCCATCAATAAATCTATTTCATTATTTTATTAATCACCATGCATGTGCCAAGAAGCTACTTAAATATTCAGACACTAGAACAGTATCAGAAAATTGGATTACATAAACTATTGTAAAATTCCAAATTTCTTACCACTGTATGTCATTATTGCAAGTCACTTTCTTTCCCCAAAGTTGCAGAGAGCACAACATGAGTGAACTGTCAGTGAAGTTTCAAAAAATGAGTAAGAAGAGGGGCTATGGCTTAAAGCACTAAACCAAAGCTTCCAAACAATTTTTTTTCTACAACATCCATACACTACTAACCATATGCTAGATTTTTTCTAAGTAGAATTAGTACCTCAAATTAGTAAGTCTATTTGTCTATTTACTTGTAATAAGGTTCTATACTCTAAATAAAGGTTTGTTTCTTTGTCATCCATCTAAAATTGTATTAGTCCAGGGAAATGCACTAGTATTTTCCTGATAACTTCAGACTCCAACTGGTAGTTCAAATTATTTCTGACAAATGCAAAACAGAAAAGGAAATGTTCTTTCACTGCAATGCACTGGGTTTCTGACGAGGGTATGGGAAGAGGAGCAGTAAAAGGAAGGGATGACAAGACGAGCTCCACAGAAGAGCACTCACCCCAAGTGTGCAAGGCCTTGGGTTCAATTCACAGCGCTACAAATAATACAGCAACTAAAGGAGATAAAAACAAGGGAGAGAGCCTACCTTGTTTCAGGTAAACACAGAGAAATCTTCATGCAAACTATTTTGTCTAAAATGAAAAAATGTTGTAAGATGTTAATGACACATAAAAGACAATCATGAAAAATCAGATCATACAATTCTGTATTGTTTCATTTTCTGTAAGCAAGAAAAATAGCTGGGGATGGGAAGACGTTTGCCAAGATGCACACATTAGCTCAGATCAGCACTGCCTAGACTCCATCCTTGACCTAAGTGGCTGCTTCCCAGGCTTCCAAACTACTCAGCCTCTGTGATGCATCAGGTAGTGACCCATGCCCTTTCCTTTTATTTCATCTTTAATTTTTATGTTTAACCAATGGAATTTTAACCAATCCAAATGATCACTGATCCAAATCACTTCTCTTTTTCTCTCCAGAATTAAACATCTCTCTCAATTCTCAGTGCTTTGATATTACTGTGTGTTTTATTAAACATGTGCTGAATTTAGTGGGGCAGCCCCATACTAAATATGGTTCCTCAGCTATGGTCTTATAGTTTTCACAGGTGCTCACTTTTGTTGTTTTATTTGACATATATATTTTCTTTCAAACTAAGTGTAACCATTCACATGGCTATTTTTTAAGTACAAAGTTCGACAAATAGAAAGAGTTACTTGGTATGGTTGGAACAGAACTACAGTGCGTGAAATGCTGCACACTGGCTCTCTGTCTCTAGCGTCTGCCATGCACGTTACATAAAAGAGCGAATCACAAGCCTCCATGTAGATTATGTCTTAAAGGAGAGAAATCCTGAGCCATCAGAAAAGATGCCTTTTAATTTTCTGAACTGATCCCAAAATTAGGTATGCATTTCCTAGATTACCAAATATCAAAGCAGAAACAGGATAAATAATGGTAGCAGTGAGATTGGAATAGCAGATACTCAGTGAGTCAAAGCTGCAGAGAGGATCTGATGCTGAGTAGACAGCAGCAGTGCTGGGGACAGGAGGAGACAGCAGTACAGAGGAAGGTGAGCATCAGCATAGATGGAACTTTGTCCTAGGATTTCAGAGTTTAGCCTTTTTACCCTGACCAGGTGCCAAATGACTCACACCAACCCAGGCAGGGAACATGCTTTGGATCATGAAGAAGGAATCACCAAGTTTCTGACAGCCCAAATATAGAGAGATCACACTTCCATCTTGTATATTGACCGAGAAACATCAGCACGGACCTTATAAGACAAAACTTCTAGTAGATCGGTCTTGGTTCCATGGACTGGTTTAATTCCAACGTCTGTAAGCAGAGAGGCTATGGCTTTACGATGAAGGCACAGGAGCACTGGCCATGGTACCATGACCCTCCATGGGAGGAAATGCTCCCCAGCAGCTCCAGCATTGCCAGCAGCCACACTCAGTGCACATCCTCTGGGGTCACTCTGGAGATAGGAATCTGAAGAAAGTAAGTCTGCTAGATTACAAATCTTACCTCATTTCTTATAAGCAAGCAGATGACTTCCAAAATACTTTTATGTTAATTTACATGGAAGATGAGTCACATGAGTCCTGGGTAAATGACCCAGACTCCACTCTGTGGGGTTCCTCTGTGGTGGTGGGCTTCTCACCTCCCTGGCGGTGGCTGAAGGATGTGTGGTGTTGTCTCACAGCAGGAAACTCTCCATGTGGACGTGCTGTGCATATCTCATGAAAAGCCCTGGGCTACACAGGACAAACTCTGCAGTGGAGCAGGGAAGAGGGCTTGGAAGAATAGAAGTCACTTAATTTGGTTCTTGAAAGCTTTACAGAAAAAAACTGTCCCTGTGCTTTGTGAATCACTGCTGAAGCCACTTCTATCTTGTTGTACTTTTGTGAAAGTGTAAGGAAAATGTTTTTTCTTATTAATGCGCTGAACATTTATAGTAAAATTTTGCAGGAGCTCATGGTTTTCAGCCTCAAGACAGTGAAGAAAACCAGCAGTCCAAAGCCAGCCCCACAGGCTGTCCAGTGTTTCTGCTTGAGGTTAAGTATCAGTGAACCACAGAAAATAAATGCCCTACACCATAGTTTACAGCCTGTGAGCGTAAACAAACAAAAAAGTCAGAATGTCAGGACTTATATGTGTTGTGAAAAAAATAGAGAGCTATTGAGGAGTATATTTAATGAAAACAAAGTGCAGGCTGAGTATTTTATTTTTTTAAAAAGATAGGTAAAGCAGGAAGCAGAAAGGAAGGGGTGAGCCATGCCATAATAGAGGGAAGGGCCAACCCCATAGAGCTGGGAAAAGTCTGAAATGCAGAAGTTTCCTGTGCTCAGTGAAAGGAAAGGAGCTCAGTGTGACTGGAGAGGAGGGGAGGTGTAAGGAGTAGTTTTCAAGGTGGCAGTGACACAAGTTCTATTACCAGTTTGTGAAGAGCCATGTTTTATACTAGGTATACATTAACACAGCAGTTTCCCTGGATTACTTTATTCTTTAGCTGGAGATCAGTTCTTTGCTCTCTGATTTAAATTATCTGAGGAATTCTTAAGTTCATAGTTTTTAATATTGACAATGTTTCTGAAAGTTCTTTGAATAACCGCAATAACTACAGGCTGACTTAGTGTGAACATGAGCTACACAGCTGAAGCCCTAAAAGCACTGGCATGAACTCCACAGTGCTTAAGCAAAATCAAGAGAAAAATTTTGAAAGCTAAAATACTGAGCATTCCTTTTAGCAAATTTTGCAGAACTTTTCTCATTAATACAGAGAGAGTAAAAGTTGGGGTAGATGTGTTTCAATATTTGGTTAGTCCTCTGATGAATGTTACATTGTTTCTGATTTTATCATTAGCAGAGTTCACAATGAAATATGAGAGTTAAAAAAATAAAAGTGTGTTTATATTTGAGTGTAAGATGCAAGAGACAAGAAACTGTTGGACACAATAATCTGACCAGAATAATGAATCATTTAATTGTATTTCAAATCTAGGATTCATAGATTCATAAGGTAAATGATCCTAATTTTTCTGACTAGCTACTAGAGATAAACTATTTAGCAAATACCAAAAGTCACCATGAAGGCAAAGGACACTGAGCAATAACTGCTGCTTTGAAGACAGTTAAATGATAGAAAGACAAGGAAAGGAGTGGGGATGCTCCCTAGCACATCTGTGCTTCTGTTACAAATTTTGCCTTTAGAAAACGCAGATACTTATTGCAGAATACATTTTAGACCCTAATCTTAATCCATAATAAACTTCCATAAATGAGGTAATGAAAACATATTTATCTTTTGCCACATCAGATCTGAGGAAGAATACTAATAAAATACATTATTTTTAATTTTGGAGTTGGCATAGAAACAAAGAGTAAAATGCCATTATTTGTTTTGGTAGAATAAGAGAAATTGAAACTTCCCTACAGATATTTGTTCCAGAAATCATTTGACAATCTGAGGATAACAAGCCTTAGCTATAACAATGATATTAAAAAGGTATCTAAATTTAAGTGATCTCTTCATTAATCATTGTTCAAATAGAATTCATTTCATTTGGAGTAACCAAACTAAAAGAAAATCACCAAGCAAATTGCAGTATCATCTTCTTTTAAAATCTACTTTGTAATTTCTGGTGCCTCTGGTTACTTTCTTCTTAAAGGGAAAAAGGATGATTACATAAACAGCTTTAGTGTGGCGCTGCTGATGCATTGTCTCTCCATAACTCTCTTTTACCATTCTGGAATAAGAAGTGCTGGCTACTGCTTCATTTGGAACCTGGACCCGCTTCCTCTCCTTCCATTGATTACATTGGATGGGGAGATTGCCTGACACAAGGGGAATTTACCCACAGGAAGATCACCGAGCATCTCTAAAGAAACTCCACAAAGATTAAATTAGGTAGTCTATGTTGACTAACAGTGTTGAGAGAGTCAGGTCATCCAAGACACTCGCAGCTGAGGAGCTGCAGGTACTCAGTGCTCAGTGCTTCCTGAGTTGGTCTTGTTTTGCAACAGTCATAGAGATCATCACCCTTCATATGGCCACTTTCTCACTTACATAGATGCAGTGACTTTCCATTCCTAAAGCAAAACCGTTTTAATCTACTCACACATATCATAGAATGTGAATGGTATGTAATCTCTTAGGTAATTTACCTTTCAGTTCTTTCATGGATTATAAGTTTCTGACTAAATATAAAATTCAACTCTAATTTAAATATAAGAATATCCATTTACCAGCTCATAAGTAATGCCTAATGTGAAACAAACAAAACTCCATCTTATTACAACTACAGGAAGATTATTTCAATAGGTATACAGTCACATACTTTATACAGAGGATATCCCATACAGTTCTCATCTAAAAGTCTTCTGACTGCTTTACACATGACTTTATTATTTGAAAAAAGATTAATTTTTATTTTGCATGGGAAACGACCACCAATCCACTCCAAACTTTCCTTATAGAATTTTTCACGTCCTTATTCCTAAAAGTATAAATCAATGGGTTGAGCAGTGGAGTTAGCATGGTGTAAAAAATGGCCACCATTTTGTCAAAGGAGAAGGCAGATGGTGGTCGTGCATATATAAAAATGCATGGGATGAAGAACAAAACCACAACAGCAATGTGGGATCCACAGGTGGACAGAGCCTTCCTCTGCCCTTCAGAAGTGTGCTTCCTCAGAGAGAACAAGATGACACCGTAGGAGAGTAGCAACAAGGAGAATATGATAATGCAGAAAGACCCACTGTTGGCAACCACCAGAAGGCCAAAGATGTGAGTGTCAGTGCAGGCAAGCTTCAGTAATGGGTACAGGTCACACAGGAAATGGTCAATGACATTGGGGCCACAAAAAGGGAGCTGGAAAGTGAAGAGAATTTGGATGATGGAATGAAGGAAGCCCCCTGTCCAGGCTACACCCACCAGAATGCAACAGAGCTGCCTGTTCATGATGGAAGAGTAGTGCAAAGGCTTGCAAATGGCCACATAGCGGTCATAGGCCATAGCAGTGAGGACAATCATCTCTACCCCAGCAAGGAAGTGTTCAGCAAAGAGCTGCACCATGCAGCCTTCAAAGGAGATGGTTTTCCTCTCACAGAGGGTGTCAGAAATCATCTTTGGTATGATGACAGAAGAGACACAGATATCTAGGAAGGACAGGAAAGCTAAGAAGAAGTACATGGGGGAGCCCAGCAGGGCAGGGCTGCAGATGATGGTCAACACAATTAGCATGTTGCTACCAATAGTTGCAGTGTAGACAAACAAAAATACAGCAAGTATCACTTTCTGAACTTTTGAATTCTGCGATAATCCCAGGAGGACAAATTCAGTCACGAAACTGTGGTTTTGCATGATTTCGAAAGGAAAGGGGAAAATGTATAAAACAATAATCATGTAAATCTAAAAGCATGATAAAAAATTACTTCAAACAGGTTTCCAATAGTATAGTCAGCAATACATTCATACAAAATTATAGAAACTTTTCTTAAGTGTGTTTATCATTAAAAACACAGAATTAGTAATTTGTTGAAGGTCTAAGCTGAAGATCAGGCAGAATTAGGGTGGAGATGAATTACTGAATTTTTGAGAAGAATGAGTTGCTCAATATAGGAGGAACAGAACAATGCATGTGTGGCTAAAAAGACAAGTAGGGTTCTTTTTAGCTGTGAATTCAGATCATTGTCTTGTGCCCTCCTGAGGTCAGTTCCAAAATGTGTCCTGAAGCTACACTCACATTATGAATAAGGAAAGATGGTTACTTATTAATCATTTCTACTGTTACCATGGAATGCGGTGGGGACAGCTAGTCTGACATTCTGCCTAAGGGCACCACCTTAACTATAACAGGTGGTTTAGGAAGCACTAGAAAATTATGGCTTATTTTCATAAATACCATTACAGTACTGAGAAGGGCTAGGCCTTTATGTGTATTAAAGGACATAAAGGACATAAAACAGAATGTCCTACGGGAAGACCCTGGCTCTGGCTTGACTCAAAGAATGTGTGCATTACCAATATTATACTTTTATTTGCCATTTTAAGAAGTGAATGGGAGTTAATAAAAATGCTGTCACAATAACTAAGGGAAACAGTGGGAGGAAAATACCTGCTCAGGACGTCATGCTTCTGAATCAGTGTGTAATAGTTATTATTATTGCTGTTTTATTGGTGGGAAACTCAAGTCATCAGCCGGTGCTTGGGATTTGAATACAGAACTTCTGGTGGCAACAATCACATTATTTCCACCAGATCAACAAAGAAAGGAATAGAGATGTTTTTCTTTTCCAGCGGGAATTTGACAGGAGAAGTGGTTTTTCTATAGTCTCTCTCCATCTGTAAGATGTATGTGCTCTAATTCTTTGGTTCATGTAAAAAGGAGGCCCCTTGATGAAGAAAACAGAGCAAGTGACGTGGAATCAGAGGTGATGGCCAGTCCCAGCACGTGCAGACTGGGAGCAACTACATGGACAGACAGAGAAACAACAGGTTGAACATAATTTCAAATCTTCGGACTTCATTTTTTCAAATTTTATATAATATAGCTCTGCAAGGACAGGTATAATTCCTAAGGTATTGTATATTACTATAAAGTCATATGTATTTGACTTTATGGGGAAACCAAAATATTTATGAACAGTATAACTGTCTTCCAAAACTACACAAGGATCTAATTAAAACTTGTGAAAATATAACTCATGACACAATGCCCTTAGTAATTGTAGTTATAATTTGCTTTCTTAAAAGCCCATCTGCTTTATGAACAGAAAGCTTTTGCATGTCCTCTAGCTATATATTCAACATCGAGTTCATTTTCCAAAGTTAGACGTGACATCAGAAAGTGGTTGTCCTCTCACATGTTGTGTGAAATAGAGCAGTCAAATGGCATTTTAGTGTGTATTTTGGCAGACAAACATGCATATATGTACTTCTTGTTCAAATTTAAATAAAAGATTATTAGGTTTACTATGAGTATAATAATAGGCTGATATTTTATGACTGTCATTTAAAATTAAGACAGTATCATTACATATTAATAAAATTAGTATATAGCATTGTACTCATAAGTAGATATTCTTTTGCTTAATTAATTTATTTCTTTTTTTGAAAATTTTGGCAACAATTGCTCATTATGTAGTTCAGCCTGGACTTGAACTCTCTGTGTAGTACAAGCTGGCCTTGAACTCACAATGAACCTCCTACTTCAGATTCCTGAGTACTGGCATAACAAGCCTCCATGCCCAGCTATTCTTTTGCTTGCTTAAAACAACCACTTCCAGTATTCTTAGGTTCATTACTTCAAGTGTCTGCACCCTGAGTGATGTAACCACTCAAAAGCTATCACCCACTTTTTAAAAATAAGAACAAACCCCGTAATTTATCCAAGCAGACAAGAACTATTTATTGTGTTCATCACTTATGTTCACAAGGCTTAAAAATTTAACTCACTTAAAAAGTATTTGTCCTAAATGTACCCTATTGTGCAGCAGTTAACCCTACTACGGCAAAAAGACAGAGACAGAAAAATATTGGTAAATGTAAATAAAATATGGTACATATTGGGAAGCATTATTTGCATGTTTATTGCATAAATTTGACAAATGAACTTGTGATCACATAAGGTGATAGCACCAAAAGCAAGTAACTGTGTAATAAACTGGAAATCTTTATAGAGTCTTATTTCTGTAAATATAGAATTATTGCAGTAAAATTTTGAGTTGAAGAAAGGTATTTTTAACAATTCTACTATATAAAAATCCACCAAGTGCAGCAGCAGCATCTAATAGCCATGCATCAATGGACAAAGCATCACTCGCTGACCTTTACCATGCTGGAGAGAAGTAGTGTTGTCATGAGCACCCTCTGCAAAGTGTAAAGGAAGCTATGAAGATGAATGCCAGCATTATTTCAAGCAGTGTAAACATCACAAAGTGGAGAGAAAGTTTAAATTGCTCATGAGAATTAAATATTTTATTTAAGTAATGCTTTTAAAAAATTCTAAAGTTGCAATAATATTCATTCACTTCTATAATGTTTTGGAAAACATTAGAAAAAATCTTAGAAGGATAAAGACATTTTGATTTATCATAGTAACCCTAACCTTAAATATTTATTTTAAAAAATGAAGAGGTGGGAAATGGTTTTCTATTTTCTGCTGGTGCCTTTCCTGATGGAGACCTGAACCTTCTTTTTCACTGCTGTCTTGTGCTTTAGCTCTTGCTAAGGCAGAGGTCCAGCCACAGTTAGCACTAAATCAGCACAGAGTTTCAGCCACACTTATGCTTTCCTTTCAGTGCTGAGGCAGGAACCCAATGCCCTTCATGACACCACATGCACTTAGGGAAAACTGAGTGGACTTAGTTCCATCAGAGGACTCCAGTCTGTGCTTTGAGCCTCTCATTCGTACCGGTGATGTCCTTCCCTCTGCCATCTGTTAGTGTGGCTGTGGAGATAGTAATTTAAATTCTATCAATAACTATAAAAAACACAAATTTCAGCACTCACATTCACCTTGCTCTTATATCAGTGTTGTTTATGCAGCTTCAAAATATTCCACTTTTCAGCCTAATCATTAGGATGTGGGAATGTCTACAGAAGGAACGAAATATATTTACAAAGGACAAATAAAAAGTTTTGTAGCGTTAATAGCAATGTATACACTCACGATATTTCTAACTTATTTCATTTTAACCTGAAAATGACATAACTGACAATAATTTAATTCTTTGGAATTGAAGGGAAGAAATTCAGGAAGGAATGAAGGAAGAAAGGAAAGAAAGAAGAAGGAAAGATAAATAAAAGGGAAAAGAAAGAGAAACAAAGAACAGAAAGGTGGCAGAAGAAAAGAAGGAAAGAGGCTGAAAGTAATGAAACAAGGAAAAGAAAGGGGAAGAAGATAGGAAGGAAAAAAGGGAGGGAGAAAAGAGAAAAAGGATGGAAAAGAATGAGAAAAACTTGCATCTGTACCATCTGCTGCCTACTGGGCACTTATTAAAGGTCAAGTGCTGTTCTCTGGGCTCCACATACATTATTTCATCTATTGCATATTCGTTGGTCTTGGTAATAAAATCCTCATTAAACATAAAGAGTCTGAGAGTGAAAAACATGTAACCAGCTCAATTGCACATGGTTCAGTGGAAGGCCCAAGTATTGCGTTAAACACCGTAGCCTAACTATAACTCTCACACTTGTACAACAACATGGAAATCTTACTACAGTTCAGTGCCATGAGCCTTCTGGAGATGGTAATGTCTCATTCTGTACAAAAAAATGTCATTTCAGTGTTTGGTCCAAACATCAGGCTTGTAGCATGTCCTTCTCCATGTGAAAGGAAGAGGAAGAGTTTCTTGGTGGTCAGGGTGGGGGATGCTCCCCCGCTGCTCATGTGCAGCCTCCAATCCAGCTCAGCCAAGTGGCCTCCTCCTTTACCAAGCGGAGTTTAAAAAGGTTTCACAGAGAGGGCCTGAGCATGTGCAGTTGCTTCTACCCACCTAGGACTTGGAAATTTTCCATAAGCTGTAAAACAACAACAACAACAACAAAAAAAAAAATCACAGAGACCACAGTGAGATTCACAAACATAATAAGAAATTTCATCACAAAACAGAGCCCAAGAAATTAATAATTTCTCATGGTTTTTACTATAAAAATATTTCTAGAATTTCTCCACACACAATAACAACATGAAAATTGAACTTTGTTAAAACAGTACATACACTTTTTTCATTAAAGTATTGTAAGTGTTAAACTCTATAGCATTAGAGCAAAAACTTAAAAAAATTCTCAAAGATTTGATCTCCTCACCATTATAATCTGCTCTCACTTATTCAAGAAAGGAACTTGAGTTTGATAAATGTCTACCAAGCAATATATTGTGGTTTAATATATCATTTCTCAAACTTCTGGGAAACCATCGCGCCTTTTTTTAAAAACACATAAAGAAATTAAAACTCAGAAAAGTTAAAACCTTGACTGAATTACAAAATCTATTATAGATTCGTGAAGTATAAGAAATTGCTCAAAGGGGAAAAATAACTGGGAGGGAAAAGGAGAAAAGAAGGAAGGAAAAAAGAAAAGATATAAATTTATATGTATATATATGTGAGTGTGTATATATATATATATGTATATATATGATAGCTAAGTGAATTCCATTTAAGGGAAATTTTTAATTAGTAAAATATTTATTATGATGCAAGTTTTTTCAATAAATAATGGTTTGAATACAAAAACTGAATTCTGACTTTGCTCCATTCCAATGTATAGTCCTTTGTGAACAAATTATGATTGTATGTATCTGTGCATTAATATGATGCTATCACATATATGGAGAGATGGATGGATAGAGAGATGACAGATGAAAATGTAGACTAACTAAATCTAGCTGGTGAACACACCCAACACCTCACTACTTATTTGTACGTGTGGTGTAAATGTTGAGCTTACTTTCCTCAAAACTTGCGTGGGATGCACAGCAAAGATCTGGGGGAAACCAGGAAAAGAGTTCCACACACAAAGAAATCAGAAGATGAACTCTTGAGATAAAATGGTGTCTGTGAAATAACTAAGAGGATTCTAGGCCAAAGCAGTTCTAGGGCAGGGAATGGATTTTAAAAGGTTAGCAATTTAAAGAGTCTATGCAGAGCAATCAGCCAATCCAATACAGTTGTGGTTATGACTCATCCATTTATTCAGGAGTTATTTATTGAAACCCCACTGAGTGGCAGACACCAAGCTGGATATTAACTGTTTTCAATATTATAATTTTGAATTGTATTTTTTAGTCTGCTGTTGTAATATATTCTCATTTTCTATTTTTGCTTTGGCTTTTCAGAATACTTTGAGGTTCCATACAACTTTAGGTCTGCAAAGAATGTTTTGGCAAATTTGATAGTGATTATATTATATCTGTAGATTATTTTGGGTTGTTAAGAAATTTTAAGCATAATGGTTCTTCAATTCATGAATACAAGATATCTTTCCATTATTTGAATCATCTTCCATTTCTTTCATTATTGACATACTTTTCAATATAAATGTCATTCATTACTTTAGTTTAAATTTTCCTGGATATTTATTTTATTTGGTAGCTATTGTAAATAGTACTGGTATCTAGATTTCTAGTTCAGATCAATAACTCTTAGACTACAAAATAGCTAATAATTTTATATGTGGCTATGGATATCTGTTTGATTTTTAAATTTTTCCAGATCTCTTCTAATATTTGAATCATTTCTCTTCTTTTGAAGTTTGTTAAATTTCCTTAAAATGCTATTTTAGGATTTCACCCATCAGTTTTCCCAAACTTCTTATTAGTTCTGGTATTTATTTTTACTTCTGACTGAGGTCATGGTTTTTCAAAAGCTCTGATGTTTGTTTGTGGTATCATCTGGGAATTCATGGACCTGGTGTTCATTTAAGTTTCCATAATCAGAATTTTTTGGTCTCTTTTTCCAGGAAATCAACTAGAGTTCTTATTTTATGTGAGCTGGCAGTCATACCTGTTATTTCAGCTCTCTATGAAACTTTACATTCATACTTATCACAAGTCCATGATAGGTGTGCTGCCTCTGCCTTAGCAATAGAAGGTGTTCTGAGTCTAGGTTTGTGTCAAATCTACAGATGTATACTGTTCAGCTTCAACTGGGAGAGAACCTACAAAGGATGATCTATCCCTGTCAGTCTGTACCAGGGTGAGCCCAAATATCTCATCCAAAGTTGATGGCCTGTGGTCTACAATTGTACGATTTTACCATTTGGGGCAGAATCACTGTGGAGAGTCTATCCACAGGCTTCTATGCAGAAACTCTGACCATAAATTTTACCAAGCTCTGGACCTCTCTGAGCTCACAGCCCACTATGGAAGCTGCAAGTCTGGGGTGGGACCAAGGTCCACACTGCTATGGGCTGCCTACTGCTGAGGTGAACTCATGGCCCAAAAGTTCTATAGCCAGTCACAGTAAGTGTTGAGTGGAATAGAAATTCAGCTGGCTGATTCTGTTGTCCCTGCCTGACCCAGGGATGTTCCTACAGATATCTGTAGACACAGGCCTGAGAGTGACAGTCATTAGGTACTGCTCAGGGTTAAGTGCCCATGTCCTTAAGCACCAAAGCAGTTCTCTGATTACTTCTCTGACCCACTTCCCATGGATAGTGTCTTGATCCACGCTATGCTGCTTGAGGCTGGAGTAAGGTTGGGGCAGGTAGTCACATCCCTGCCAAGGCTGATATTGAGCTTAATTCCACTCAGGTCTGTTGAGGCACAGCCATGTCAACGATTTAGCTGATGGTCATGCAAGGTAAAACATGTTCACGCCAACAGGGTCCAAGTCCTCTGTGAGGTGCTAGATCAGGGTTAAAAGAAGCTCTACCTGAAAGCACTGGTCTAGGGATATCTATCCTGCCTGGGTCTGAGAAAGATGAGGTCAAGATGACCCTGTGATACTAATCTGGGCCACACCTGGTTTCCCCAACTGCAGGCACTTTTGAAATTTGCAGGTTGAATCTGTTTCTTTCCCATATTAAGGGTGATAATGGTGCAGGGCACTGGCCTGTTACTTGGGCAGGCTTAGAAGCTGTATCTATCTATGTTCTGTGACCTGAGAAATAGGATCTCTTGTTTCTGTCTGGTGGATCCAGGAGGAACACTGATGCGAACACCTATGATAACTTTTAGATTCTGCTTACCAGATTTTTTTTTATTTGCTGCCATAAGGGGATGTTTGTTTGTAACCACCTGGCTAACACAGTTCTATTGGAGCACTCTATGATTATAATGCTATAGCTGGCATCATGGGTCTCTGCCTGTACTTGGTGTCACTACATCAGGCCTGATACTGGGTTTCAAGTGTTAGGCTTGGGGACTTCACTCTTTCTCTTTTCCTCCAGCATGAAGGATGGTTGCACATGGGATGTGTATGGTGGTGAGGGGAACTCTTTAACTTCTACCTTTGTTAATGTGTTTTCTTCTTGTACAACATCTAGGAACAGTGGTCTCTCACCTGCTTATTTAATTATTGTACTGATAGCTTTTAGAGATGTCCCCAAAACAGGTCTTGAGTTATGCAATACTTCACATTAGGAGTTGCCTAATAACATACATGGGATCAATATTTCAGGCTCCTGTGTTTTCCTCAAAGGAAACATCTTATGAGTGTATAAGTACAGATTGGGAGAAGGAAGACAATAAAGCAACAAAAGTACTATCTTATTGCTACTGTGTTGCTGTAAGAAAATGAGACTCTGAAATTAGTAAGAATGAAAACCTGGTGAGAACATCCAAGATTAGGGAGCAACAAGTTCAGTTGCTGGGATTAGCTGCTCTCTGCTTCCATGGGGTTGCTTTGTTGCTTCATCTTCTAGAATGGACCATGCTTAGGTCCTCCCATGGAGAAAAACACAAGAATAAGACACAGCAGAATAAGATCCTTTTCTCAGGCCAAACAGGAGAGTTAAATAGGAATGCAGAGTGTCTAATGGTGACAGTAAACTCAGCAGTCCTTCCAGGCATGCAGCTTTGCTTTTGGCATACTATTTTCTCAGGTAGAGACAGCTCTAGAGGATTCTTTTTGGCCTTTTCAATCATAATGGCCTTCACTTCACAGGATATAGGGATCCTGCCATGCATCAAGTTTGTTTATCCCAGTTGGGACTTGAGGGTTGACTTACTATGAGTTGAGTCTTCAGATAAAACACCTTTGATCACCTGACTTTCCTAGCCCCTGCTTTGACTGGATGACTACTGTGGTGTTTTGATATCATCAGGTCAATATCAGCTCAGAACCAGTGTCCAGTTGTCCTACAAGTTCTGATTATTTCCTTTTTATCAGTATACAGTTACTGTGGTAGCAGGCCATATATCCATTTAGGGAAAGATAGCAGAACAAGTTACAATATAATATTTTTGGCAACAACGTACAGTCTTTTTTTGAGCAGATGTGGCTTTTACCTTATCCGAGGGTTTCTGGTTCTGAACACAGGGTGATACCACGTGATTAGGCGCATGAGTTGACTCAGTGTTGTAATGACTCAAGTTTCACTTTCATTCACTTGTTCTGGACGTTGTCTGCTAAAACAAATCTGATAACGTAGCGGATTTCCTGTTGTAGGTCTGGGAATAGCATGATTAATTAGTCAACCAGAAAGGCCTGCATGACTCAGACCATTTTGATCATGAAGAAAGCATTTGCCTCTGAGTTCCATTATTATAAATTCTCCCAACTTTTTGAGGTTTGAATGCTGCTTCTTTGCCATTGACACTTCACATTTCAATTACATCCATCATATTTCTCTTCCCCAGTTGATTCACCATGGCCCCACTGGGAGGTCCTGCCTGTGAAGAACAGTGATAGAGCACTGTAAGAGGAGCGGGTGCTTCTCTTGCAAACCTGTTATTTAAGGTCCTTGTGACGTGTGTGTCCTCTGGACCATAAAATGTGGATGACTAGGCTTTACATGGCAAATTCACCCCACCACTGCATTTTCTCTGAGTCTGTTAACTGCTTCATCAACAGTAAACCAAGCAGTATAAGAATCTCCAGTTCATTCACAGTGAGCCATCTTTTAATCCATATTTCACCAACCTACCAATAAACTGTTAACCTCCTTTTTAAAACAATAATTTCATTGGTATATACTTTTGATATATTTATATTGATCATATGCATCATAGGGAATTTGTACCTGAGCATGGTATATCTTCATTTTATTTTTTTCCCTCTTACCCTATTCTCTCTTCAGTTCTTAGCACTATTAAGTGTGAATGAAACCTGGAATCCCAGCTTAATGGGACCATATCTAGAAATTCATCTTGATTCTGTTGTAGAGTCCCTGAACTATCATTCCAACTCTTTATATTTCCATATATATTTTGAAGAACTCTGTAAGAATTAAAACACACTAGCTGGATACTTCCAGGGTAGATGAACAGAACTTCCACCATAAATTACAGCAATATTCCAATATTTCTAAATCTTTTAATCCTTTCTCACCTTTAGGCCAAAGAAGGGTCATCATTTCTAATGTACTCATTGTAGATTCCCCTTTTCTTCCCCAATGATCAGTTCCCCAAATGGGATCTCTCCTAAATCCTTGAGCTTCAACATCCAAGAAACTTTGCTTAATGAAAACATCAGTAAATTTCACTTGGGCTTTGTGTTTGTCCTATCACTATCCCACACTCTGAATAAGTAACACCACATATATTCCTGGATTTCTGTCTGTGTCAGTTAGAAAAGTTATGTGGTTCTTTGGAGTATATCACATCATTTTGTACCCAAGTTTAGTTACAGATAAAGAAAAAAAGAGTTGTGCTGGGAGTGAGTCCTAAGGCTTGTTAGCATTAACTTGTAGAGCTGTGAATGATTAGCAAACGCCTCTGAGGAGACCATTATACAGTATTGTCTCGGTTCATGAAATTAATTTTTTCTAGGACTCTGGAAAACATGGCCATGGTCATGTTCTTCACCTGACACAGTGTTAATACCAAACACAAAATTTTTCCAAATGTTTCTGTTTGTGAATCAAATTGTTCCCAAATAAAAGCATTTGGGATCTGAGGTATCATTGTGTTTCCAAAGGCAAAGGTAGGATTGACCTATTAGATAAGAGTGGAAAGGCCAGCTACTAACAGTAGTGTTGTGGAAGACTTGAAGGATTGTTCTGCTTTTCACTCTCCAAGAAACTTGGGAATAAACTTATTTTGATGGAAAAGAGAAAAAGTTTATTTAAAAGTATCTCTGAGGAATCCAGAGAGACTTTTATTTCAAATGCGGTTTCCATTATTCATGTGTATATCAGTGTTGTGTGTGGTGAAATGATGAGCAAGATAGAGCAGACAAGGAGATTTTACAGTTTTATCTCCCAGGTATTTTCCATTCTCAGCACCTTTCTTCACTTATGAAAACACAGCCAGATTTCCGCCTCCTGAGGCCAGCAGGCATGCATGAACTTCCAGAGGGATGTATCTGCTCCCATGCATCTGAGCTCGGATGTTGATAATACCCTCGCTGTGAAGAAAGAAGCATTCCTTGTCCCCCTGAGATTTCAGGGATGTCATATTTTCCTCCAAGGTGCTGCTTTCATGAAAGGGGTACTACTTGCCCCTTTGGAGAGGGAACTTTTAAAGGTGTGTTTTGCCCATGTAGTTACAGCAAGGCACTTTGACTGGAGTTGGAAATGTCTTTGTCACTCACCAAGACACATATTTACCTCTGCTCCATCTTCTCAGTTCTCACAGTCATGCCGTGATCACCGGTACGTCCCGGATCTCACCGATGCTTTGAACTTCTCGTCTTCCTCTGTAAGTTGTAGTAACATGAGGAACTATTTCTGTCTCTCCATATCACAATATGTGTCCTCCATGCACAGGCTGGGAGTGCTGTTATCATGGAAGAGACATGTGAGGGAGCCCAGTGAGGGAAATTGATTAAGGCAGGGTTAGGAAGGTTGTGGTTTCCACTGAAGACTTGCTTCAACCTGGAACCTGGCATCTCCAGAGTAGACTGCATTTGGGGATTTGAGCAAGTGGAACCCCTTGAAGGAAAGGGGTCATGACATACTCATCCTCCCATGACATTTGTTTACCTGCCGCTAGGATGCTCTTAAGGGATAGGATAAATTTTTTAGTGAATCTCTTATTTTCTTTAATGAATTCATACACAGAATAGCAGGGCTGTGAACTGACCTAGGCCCAGACACAGAGCAGCAGGGGCACAGGTGCACTTTCCTGAAGAGGGGATTTGAAGTGGATTCGATGGTGTCCGCTGTATTCTGTCAGTCACACCCTCAGAATTCAACTTGAAGCTTTCAGTATTAACATTCAGACTGAAAAGTCACCTTTCCCGAGTGTGTCTTCTATCCTTCATTTCACTTCTCAAACTAATGCTAGAGTTACCATGTTAACTCAAATCTTATGACCTTATTTGTAATATTTAATGTACTTACACTTTTTCCTCTGACATCCTGATCAGTAGGTTTTAACATGAATATTACACCTTTGTAGACTTTGGTTGTTTCTGTTGCTCCAGGTTCCTGTTTACCAATTATCCTTACACTAACTTAGTGTCCAGTTTAGTGCTCATCTCTCAGTCTATGCTCTGTGAGTGAACAACTCTGGTGTCTGCTTAATCACTTCAATGTATCCAGAAACTACTAATGGTCCTTGGGTCAAAACTCACATGTATATTAAAGTGGGAAATAAGAACTGAATGAATATTATTTAATCCAGAAATTATTTAGTGTATATACAGAGTTTTATAGTTTTAGAAGCAACTTTTAATGAGGAAATAAGATAAAAATTAATAGAAAAATCTCATATCACATGCCCATATTTATAGAATAATAATCCATTCATTGAAACCTCAAAGCACTAAGTCAAAGTCATTTTAAGATCCAAGGCAAACTCACGTCTGTGAACTTCTGTAACAACAAAAAGCAAGTTACAAACCTGAAGGAACAATGACATGACATCAACACTCTCATTCAAAAGGGAAAGAATAGGGAGATAGAAGGAATCAAAGCAAAGCAAGACTAAAACCTAACATGGCAAACGTGAAGTCTTGCAGATCCCTTTGCAGCATCCAAGGCTCATGCTAATAACAGGAGTTGCAGAGCACATCTTACTGCTGGTTGCAGCCTATGTGACTTCTCTTGAATTCCCTCTGATCTTGGCCAGTTGTTTTGCTCTGTAGATATTCACATTACTGGCTCTCTATCTTTGGGGTCCATTGTGTCTTTAATTTCCTTACCATAGATTCATACACTGCCTCCTCAGGGACCACTTTTTTGATCTGCCAGACCTTGTGAAATCTGGATGGAAACCCTCCAATTTGTAACTGTTGCCTTCTGCATATTAGTAAAACCACAATCACCTGAGTGACACCCAGGTATGCTGTCAGCAGGAGTCAGAGTCAGGTCTCTGTGGACAAGAGTGGAGTGGACACTGAGTGTCCAGGTATCTGAGCAACATGAAGGAATCCATAGCAACCAATTCCCAGGGAGACCCTTTTCAAATTAGGGGTCCTGGACTTTTCTCAAGTGAAGCTTTCATACATTTTTTTCCCTCACCTAACAGTGGGTGACTGTTGCTGATTTTTGAGCTGCCGTTAAAGCCTCTTTTTCTCATTATTGTACAAAGTACATGATTTCTTTTTAATGGCACTAATCTCTTCAGCAACCACACTTCTTTCAGCTACAAGTTTATACAGTTTGTTTTGGGTCACTGTTTAAGTTTTTACCTTTGAACTTTTGTCCCCAACTCACAACATACACCTGTTTAAAGGCAGCTAGCAGTACATGTGCCACAGCCTGAAATTTGTGCCATCTCAAAGTATCTTTACAAGATTAGTCCCCGACCTCATTCTCCATCTTCTGAAAGTTATAGAATACATAAAAATGTAAGCATATTATTATTAATTTTTATAATCATTATTTTTCGCATCACGTATCTATCAGGCCCTCATTTTCAACTGAAACCTACTCATCTTGACATTTATTGTTCACATTCCTAACAGCATTCTGGTGTCTAAGCTATGAGTAGCATGAGTAGCATCACTCATTTGGCTTCTTTTAAACCATCTAGGGTTTCACAGGCCTTCATTTCCAAAATTTTCCAAACTCATCCTGGAAACCAATTCCAAAGGGCTATGAAACACATAGAGGGCTATAATTATAATTATAGAAATAAGTACACTTCTCTGTTACTATTTCTTAAAACTACATGCTACCTTCAGTTTAAAGAGAAAGACTTAATTTAGTTCATGGTTTCAGAAGAGTCATCTCATCCTCAGTTAGCTTAAAAGCAAGGACACAGTGGCAGAGTGCTGTGTTGGAACAGCAGGGCTTAATTCCTAACCAAAAGAAGCAGAGCAGAGAAACACAAGCAGGTAAAAGGCAGCCAGACCTGGTACTGAAGGTCAGGACACAATGATCCATCAGAACAAACCCAACAGTGACCTGCCTGTGAGGCCGCTTTCAGTCATATTCATTATTACACTTCACTATCTCAGGCAGGATAATGTTCCTGAAAAGATGACCACAAGTTTCACATGTAAAATTGTAAGGGATACTAATGAATACTTTTAGGTTTTATGGACAGATAATTAATTATAATATACATTGCGTCCAGCAAAATTTTTGTCTTGTAAAGGATAATGACCATGTTAGATTATTGATTCCTTCATTACCACCTCTAGAGATCATGGGAGTAGAGTATGGTTTGAAGATCCAGTCATAATGTGGGTTCTGACTCAGCACAATGTGTATTTTTAAGAACTTCCCTACTGTCAGTATTTTTATTGAATAAAATGGGTATAACAGCAGTACTCACATTCCTTGAGTCTTGTAGGCATTACTTCTTAATAATAACATTTTATTACTTAGTTTATCATTTTAAATCATGGAAAAATGTAAAAAATCATAATAAAATAATAGAATAGCAGTAGTGAATACATTGAGTATTGTTATCTTTAGTTTATCAGCATACAAAATATGGACTTACAAGATTCTCCAAACAGTTCTAGCACATTCTTTCCAATGAATTAAGGAAAACCAGTTCCATAACTATTTACTTGAGCTTTGTTAGAAGAAAAGCCTATGAATCTACATGCACAAAGCCAGAAAAACTAAGCTGTGATGGCATGACATTTTCCAAATATACAAAGAGTGATTCTGGCTTACATTGTCTAACTTTTTTCAGCATCCTTAATGCAAAATCTATGAATGAAAATATGCTTCTACATGACCTGTAAATATTCCTTGGTGATATAATTTAAAATTGTTCTTTGTACCCTTCCATCTTTAAAATCAATGTTGTGCTCAAGAGACATTTATGTCACCTGATAGAAATTTCCTAGCAAAAGAACTCCTAATAGCATTTTTCATCTGATCATTTCTTAAAGAATAGATCAAAGGATTTAACATGGGAGTTATCATGGTGTAGAAAACAGCAATTGCTTTGTCAGTGGGTAAAGTCCCTGCAGGTCTCATGTACACAAATATGCATGGCACAAAGAACAAGACAACCACCATGATGCGAGAAGCACAGGTAGAGAGGGCTTTCTGCTTCCCTGCCACACTGTGGGTCTTTAAGGAGAAGAAAATGGACACATAAGATACCAGGAGAAGCAGGAAATTTAACAGACAGATGAAACCACTGTTGGTAGCAACAAAGATCACCAGAGTGTTGGTGTCAGTGCAGGCCAGCTTCAGCAGAGGGGTCAGGTCACACATAAAGTGATCAATGACATTTGGGCCACAGAAAGAAAGTGGCAAGATGAAGAGGATCTGTATGGATGCATGAAGAAAGCCCCCCATCCACGACACTCCTACTAGCAGGCTGCACTCTCCAGTTCATGATGGTTGCATACTGCAAGGGCTTGCAGATGGCCACATAGCGGTCATAGGCCATAGCAGTCAGCAGGATGCTTTCAGCACCTCCAAACAAATGCTCTCCCCAGACCTGGGTCATGCATCCATTGAACAGGATGGTCTTCTTTTCGTGGAGTGAATCTACAATCAGTTTTGGAGTACTGACAGAGGAGTAGCAGGCATCAATGAAAGAGAGATAGGCTAAGAAATAGTACATGGGAGACTTCCATAATGGGCTAACAGTGATGGTGATAAGGATGAGCACATTTCCTACCATGGAGATGATGTAGATGAGCAGGAACACAGCAAATACGATTTTCTGAATCTTTGGATTTTCTGTGATCCCCATTAGAACAAACTCAGTCACATTGCTTTTATTTGCCATGTAGTTAATTTTGAAATTAATTATATTACCTGACAAATGTTAATACATGCTTTTCTTTATACTAACAGAATGCTTTTTAAGTTTCAGAGGGGTTTACAAAGCAGAGAAATATAAAAATGTCTCAAAGAATCCAAATCTTTAACACACAGTTGGTATGACAATTTTACCAGCTTCCTATTCTTGTGAGCTTTAATTATAGTAAATAATAATTGCTATTGAGCTATAAAATTGTATGTAGTTTTCTGATTTGGTTTTGTCTTTCAATATAAAATGAAGAGCTGTAAATTCCTGTACGTTACTCAAGTTGTCTTCTGGATGAAGATTCTACAGAAGATATTCATGAGGAACTCTTGGAAACAAACACACACAAAAGGAGATCAATTAAATACACTTAATTGAGATAATTAAGAGCCCAAATTGAAGTAATACTTTTCAAACATAGTGGCAGCTATGCCTTGCAAAGCAGACAGAGGAAGAATGACATAGCCATTGATTCAAAGGGCATCATTACTAACAAATGAAGTCCTACGAAAAATAATTTTAAAATATTTAAAGACTTGACATAGAATTTAAAGAAGGGCAAAACTTGAATACTACCCAGGCAAATGACTTCATTTCTATTTTGTCTATCAGGATGAGAAAGTCAGAAAGGATTTTCACTTAGGTAAATATGTAAAATTAATGCAAACAATGGCAATTATGAGGAGAATGCAATGAAAGTATAAAACATCTACTGTAAAATAATTTTAATAATTTTCATTAAATCCAATATATTTATTATAGTTAAAATTATAATAAAAATTTTAGTGTTTGTTTCATGGAAATTATGATATAAAATTCTTTCCGTACATGAGTCCCTTTAACACTTAAGATAACCTGTGTGATTGGTAATATTTAATTCATGTTGCAGATAGAGAAAGATCTCAGATACTAACATTCACTTTTAGAGTAATAGTGATAATATTAGGTAATTCCTATTGAACATGTCATGTATTCTGTGTTTCTTTGGACACTTATTTGCTTAATCCTCACTAAACTATTTGGTTAACATTATCATTTTTTACCCTATCTTTAAGTTACCTTTACTTCTAAGAGAAGCCCAAAGATCTCAAAGATCCCTGCTTGAGGAAATGCAACCAATAAATAGCATAGCCAAGAATTACTATCAAGGTGTTCTTATTTTATTTTTTGGACTTCACTTTCTAATTTATATTTTCCATTACATTCTGCACCTTAACCTGTATGCCCCATGATGTCACATTTGAGCAAACAAAGGTAGTGCAATCTTGTCTAACAAGAGTGTAGTGATTATTATTATAGTCACACTTCGTCTATAGAAATATTAGTCTTTTTTACAGACAAGTAATGAAACATTTCAATACCCAAGGATTAAGAAATGGAATCCTCCCCTATCCTTCAGGGGAAGATTTTGTGAATCCAGATTCAGCTGAGGTTCTTTGAAAACATTAGTGAAAGCAATTAATTATATTGGTTTAAGAGTGAGGAAAGTCAGGAGTCTATGTTTATAATTCTTGTTCTTCCAATTATTTCTTTTACCAGAGTGTATTTCCTGGCATTTTGTAAACCTACATCATTATGTAGAAAGTCTGATTGACAATAGTAATTCACCCTTTTTATGTACATTGATTTTTTACTTGGAAACATAAAACAGTTCAGGGAACATATTTATTTCTATACCATTAATGCATTCAGCAAAGAAGCAGAAATGGCATACTGAGCAATAAAACAGAGAAACATTTTACTATGCCATAAACTCAGGAGAAGTCCTCACTGGCTTACATTTGGAGAACCCACAGGAGTTCTCTTAGCAATTGACCTCAGAAACAATTCTCTGAATTAGGGCTTCAATTCACAAATATTAATATAGTATATTAATATTAAGTTAGGTATTCTAAGTATATCAACAACAACAAGTGCTAATAATAATAATAGTAATAAAGTAAGGAGTTTATTTTTTAGGTTATTGGATAGATACCTAGAGGAATTTATTGCAAATATAATGGTAACAACATCATACATGTATACATATATCCAAAACATTGCCATGGTAGATATTATATATGGAAATTATTTGAAAAATAATTGTACTTCTAAGAGGCAGTTTAAATATTCATATATTCATATTAGTATATGTTTTGTGCATTTGAGGTACATTCAACATTTTTGACATACACAAGATGAGTCTTGGTGAGTAAATGAGATTGCTCTTGACAAAATGGTGTTTCTGATTTCAGATATGTGAGTCTTATAAATTGATTCCTGTATTTGAGTCTTGGATTGTCCAATGTAAAATTAAATTAGTGATAGTTATTAGCTTTCTTTTAAGAATTTTCAGTGAGTATGAAATATCTATGACTTATTTGACAAATGCAATGATTGCTCCACTTAAAAAATAATGTGAAATAAGCAATAGCAAAGTTTAAAAATTCATACTCTGGGATGATTTCAATAATGCTTGGGCATTTTCAGAAGCAATTCAATCTTCAAAATGACCTCTTGAAATAAAAATTTTCTTTAAGAAAAAATTCATGTACTTGTAAAGAGAAAATTCTTTATCTAGTGTACAAGGAAGTATCATTGTAAGTCTAAAGCTTCAAAAATTTTTATATAGAGCCTAAGAGGTTTCCAAAGAAAACCTGTTGTTCAAATTTAGAATGGATTCTTCTGACATATTTCAGAAAAATTATCTTAATTTTGTAATTCTGATCCTGCAGCGAAGAAGATGGAAAATTTGAAGGAAATATTTTCAAATGGTTCACTTACTCAAGTTGAATGTTGCTCTGTAGTTTTTAACTAAATAAAAAAAATATTTTCACCATTCAGTGTAAGACTATTTAATATGGTTTCAACAAAGATTGAGAGATCTTGAATCTATGTTTTGTCTCCCAGCAATTAATCATCTCCTTTGATGAAAGGACTTTGTTTGAAGAAACATGCTAGAGATCACGCACACTCAAGTGGGAATTCCATTCCCTGAACTTGGAAGACACACATGAGAGGCCCCTTGCTATAGACAAATTTGGGTTAATAGAGAAGCTAAGTGCCATATGAATAATGTGGTGGTATCACTCCAGGTTTTGGAAATGTGATGTCATTTTCATGGTGACACTTAGCACAGAAGTAACTTCTTTCTGCTTATCAACAATAAAGCACTTCTGAAAATCTACTTTTGATTGCTTGGAGAGCTGAAACTGTGTGGGCTTAAAATTAATGACAGCCGTTTAAAAATCCTTGTCATTGAAAATTTATTTCCTTATTTTCCACATGTGTTGGAAGAAGAAAACATACAGGGCTTCAAGTTACAGTCACCCCTATGGTCCTGAGGTCTGGTCAGTAAAGAACACTGTTGGAGAGCTGCTTAAACACAAAGAAAATTTTCATCATTTCTATGTGGGTGGCTGGTTTTACTCTCATGGTGATAAAATGTTTTGATTTTGTTTTGAAAGTACCTGAATCATGATAAAATTTTGCACTTTTACATATATTATTGGTTGCTGGTACGTCATCCTTTCTGAGTGCTATATACTTTTGATTAACTTAAAAATAGTCTCAGTTCTTTATATATATTTAGGTACCAGAATATTTCAGATACACATTTCCTGTTGTGTTTATAATTTGTAAGTATGTATATATGTAATTTACTCAAAGTAAGTGCATGAAAAAATTCATTTTCAAAGCCATTTCTTAGAAATACAAATTTCAAAGTTTCTATATATCATAGCTAACATTTCATTGTTTTGGAGATACATATACTTACGTGATATTGTTACCACTATCTATGCAACAAATACTACTTACATATCCAGTGACTTAAAAATGAACTCCTAATGTCATTACTATTATACATATTATTATTATTGTTTTATTAAGAATATCTAAGGCAAGATTCTCTTAATAATATTTTCTGTATCCACTATCATATTGATGTATACTTAAAGTGATTTTATGTGGACA